>FXAL01031987.1:0-10114 GCA_900177555.1 Renilla reniformis
AGTCCCACTTGATTTCAGTTATTCATTAAAAAAATATTTCTTACCATCCGTAAGCAATCGCATGCTACTGCTTTCGTTTCGAGTCTCAAAATGTCTGCCGCAGTCTTTTTCAAGTTTGGATAACTGAGCACTATAATATACTCTAATAACGTCACGAAGACAAAACCAAAGGAAACTAAGAAGTAGACATCGATAGCTTTAGCGTAACTGACAGGTGGCATGTTACTGTTGGCAGCGGACCATATTGTCGTAATCGTCAGTAACGTTGTTAAACTAAGTGCGATACGAGCTGGTATAGCTCTGTGGTTCACCCAGAATGATAATCCAGCTAAAGTGACCAGAAAAACGCAGGGTATATAGAGCTGAATCAGATAATGCCCTATTCTTCTTTCGAATACAAACTTGGCTTCCAAGATCGAATATTCACCTGAAAATGTCAATGTTAACGTAACTAACTTATTATTCATGGAAACCGCATGTGACGGTTGCGAGCTATTATACTAGTGTATAGGCCGAATCGAGTTTTCAAGCGAAATAGCGAACTCATATTGGCAAAATTGTCGTAAATTTCTCTTTACCTAACAAATTTCTCCACCTTTGTGGAAGGGTGTTGAATTTTTATTAACGAAAACTGTACCTGCTGCGTAGAGGAAATTATAAGACTTTCTTTCAAACGATGTTACGTCAAACTCGCTCAATTCTTTGTCCATTACGTTAACCGTATAGGATTCATCCCAAACAAACTTCAATAATTCTGTAGGATAAGTGTCTACAATTATTTTTGTAAAATCGTATTAGCATTCGAGAAATGTTTCGTATACCCAGGTCATAAAATAATACCTACAACTTAATAGTACAAGAGAACACGCTTGTTTGTCTCTGGGATACTTGCGAAGATCCATGTGACACATAGCGTTTGCAGTCACCCTAAATGAGAAAATCATGAGACACCCATGTACGAATAACTGTTTTCCTCTCGCCGGTTCAATTTTGATTTTCGAGGTCTTTTCGCCTCCAATGACCAACTGTTTTCATGCACCAGCATGGGATATTACTGAACAACAGTGAACGGGGGGAGGGGAATGAGACATTTTGGACTCTAAGTCCGACTTTTTAATTTTGTGTGATTTTAGCAAGTGTCCCGCTCATTTTTCTAACTGGTTGAAGCTTCGAAACTTTTGATCATGAAATAGTTACTTTCCTTATTTTCCTTTTATTAACAAGTTACAATCCAATGGCAATGTACAAATTAGTATTCATCGAATTTCATTTCGCATTTTTGACACGTTGACACATTTTTTCAATGACAGAAGGGAAAAGCTTCAGATGTTTAATTTGACATTGATGGTTACCTTGTTGACCAGAAAACGTCTCCGTTTGGTGAAATATCGATTTTATGGTTGTTTGTGAGAACTTCGTGTAGATACGAGGTGACTGAGTTCTCAATCATAGTATCTGGTACCCATATAACCTGAGCTGGATGCTTCTTTCCCATGGTCATCGTGAAAACACAATCCAGAGAATTTTTTAGTCTCCTGTCTGTCCACTTCGTTCTTAAGAAGAAATCTACCGTGTATGTCTAGAATTAAGATAGCTGAAATGAGGCATGGCGAGTCTTTCCTCAATATCATTGAAACATATATGTGAGACTAAATTTCCCTCAACTACGTCAGCTGTGACAAGCTTCCTTGTCGATTTCAAAACGATAGTTTTTGACGCTGGCTATATCATCTAAGATATATGCAGCCGCAGGTTACAAAAAGCGACACAAGAATATCACATCGGTACGACTGACAATAATTTCATGATCTCACCATGTCAACTTCTTTTATATCTCTAAACGCAAGAACTGTCAAATCAAGCTTGATTTCCAACGGAGTTCCTATATAAAAAAGACCACCTTGAAAAAAAACAGCCGACTCACTGACAACTACTATTCTCAAAGAGATATTATTCCAAAAACTGAAATTATTGCAGGTTTGGCCAATTGTTGCTGCCTACCATTATCAAAACTTGGAATAGTATGAACATTTCCCGAATTATTCATTAGTTTCGCCATCATCACACTCGTATCCTTTGAGGAATAACAGTATTTTCTGCCATTCCTATAAAAATTAAAACAATTTATATTAAAGAAATATAAAAAAGAAATGGAAAATGGAATCTTAACTCATCAATTCAGAATTTGATATCAAAGATAAATGAGCAGAAAACATTGTCAAAACGAAAGAACACCTTTCTATTCCACCTCTTGGATAATTCTTAGTGACTTTGACCTATACCCTACTTTTTAGGATCAAATAACCTTCGCGTTACGATTTTTCTGCGACCAAATATATCATTAATCACTCATGATATCCTGAATAACGTTAGCAGACTCTAAATCGGTCATAAAACACATCATCACATGTGAACAGTAGTGTGTAGTTTTTCCCACGATGTTGAAAAAAATTGTGGTTGATTTGCGTGGGTTGTTGATAAGTAATGACCCGAGCCATTTCTGAAACACGGAGTGTACTATAATCTGTACTATACCACCTAATGGCCCAATTCGAAATGAACATGTTTTCCCAACCAACGGCCGCTCTACTCTTAATTCTTGACACAATTGCTCTAAATTTCCACATGTTCTCTTACTTCTTTTTATGACCAACATGGCCGTCAATTGAGCTGTTATGGTATTTGATTTTGGTGTTTGATTTATCTGTTTCGTCATCTTCCGTATTGTTGTTATCAACCGTTAAAACCATATCAGTAGGGTAGACAATAAGTAGCAAAAGAACATTCGAAAATAGCTTCATCATCAACGAATCTAAAAAGAGAAGAAATGCTCTCGATTTGTTACAGTAAATTTTGATTGGCTGCTCATAAGCGCGGCTGCCTCTAAAGTTAATACTGAACATTCGGTATGCAGTCAGGACTAAAAAGGACTTGTTGCGTTTCTATATAGGACTATAATTGATTTACTGGGAAATTCGATTGAATGACTTTAGAGTTTATGTTAACTCGTGAGGTGAAAGAAAACATTACTATGCTTGTTATGACATCATTTCAGCAATTCAAGTGTCATGAACGTGGTGTTTCCCACTGAATATGCAGAATCAGTAATCACCCTATATTGTCCGATAAAAAAAATCGTCCGAACAGTAGGATTTTTTGCAAACTTGCTAAGTGGGTCAGATGTTTAGCATGACATAAGTGTCGTGGCGATATTCAGTCGTTTCTGTGGTACAACACCCGATGTCGCGATGTTAATATGAGAAATAATATGAATAATTACACGTTACATTTCTGCGTCCATTTTCTCATTTGATTCAATGAGATATAATTGAAATAACGAGACCGTTATTTCATTACTTTTATAGGCAGATATTATTATTATATGGACGGCTATAATTTAGCTCTAACATACGCTGGACAGCTGCTTTTCGTTCTAGTACTTTTTCTTTTTGGCAAACTTTCTCTATTGCATTATTCAAATGCCAAACTACTACAAAATGTTGCTTTCAATTCCTCGTCATTTAGTGATAATTATATACTGTTAGTTTGTGGACCCCACAGATAAAGATTTTGAATTACTGTGGTCTTCATCATTGATTTGAAAAACATAGTTTTACAAAAGACAGTTCTCTACCATCAAATCATAGGAAGTTATATAAGGAAAGGATTTTAATGATTTTTTTGTCATCGCGTGAAAGCTGTTGTGACCTGTTAAGAGTTTCACCTGATATGTCAAGACTCAAACACACTGCGACGTAACTCCACCCAGTATTTGTCTTTTGTCTTTTCCGAATACTTCTTCAAGGCGACTTAACTGAAGTGTCCACTGCAATGCACACCCAATGAAAATCAATCCAAGAATAACGACTGGCCAATTCAGTGTGATAATTAAATGCAAAGTGTTCCAACGTGCCACAAGCAATTTTTTTTACACGGGAACGCGATTATTAAAAAATAGTCGACTGCATGTGGGTACCGTATAAAATATCCAACATTTGTGTGTATACTCACTGGAAGTAATTTCACATAAACTTCGCGAATATGTATAATACATCTGGACCCAGGTGTTCAAAAGCTCGATTAGCTAATCCTGGATTAGTGAAAAAAATTTTGTGTTTTCCTTTTAGTGATTATATCTTTTTGAAACATTTTCGTTTTTTCAGAAAATGAATATGTATCCGATGTAGTATTACCACGTCAAATTCTAATGGAAACTACAAGTTACAAAGCACATCATGCATGCCGATGTGAATTGTGTGATATCCGAACATTAAAGCTGCTTCAAAAATACCGATATACCGATGATGTATTGCAAATCCAGCACATTCGATTATCATTTAACTTACATGCAGCATAGAAATTAGTAAAATATTTGCCTGTGATTTGCCCAATAGTTTTATACGAATCGCAAATTCTGCATGCAGTGAGAGGTTGCACTTATGAGGTTAGAGGGTGCCTTTTATAAACCATTCGCTTTCCGTCGTGGTGGTGCTAAAATGAAACCCATCATCTAATAGCTTAAAGGAGAAAACCGTCTCCGAAAATTAAAATGCCTGGGGGTTTTATGCTCAAAACCGTCAAGTCAAACGCAACGTAGAGGGCATTGATTCATTGTTAATGATATACATACATAGATATATGATTATTCAGTTCGTTGACCTATAATACTGATCGAAATAATTTTAAATTATCAATACACATACCGCTACACATATACGTGTTTGCCGTTTGGCTCAATTTCTGGCTATGAGACACATGTGAACAAATGTACTTCCCATGCAATTATTATGAAATCCACGTAATATTTTAAGTGGTTCACTGAATACCGTTGCAATAATTACAACAGATTAACAAACTATACAGATGACGATAGCCTTATAACAATGATCAACTTATAATGATGATCAATTTTGCTTCAAAACACAGAAATGTTATACTCACTTGTTATAATGGTTACTTCGGACCGACTAAGTTGGTTGTGCGAATATCCACAGCAATTGAATGCAGTTCTACTCATACCGTTTTCTTATACGAAACAGGAAATGATTCAATGTTCCAGTGCTTTGACGCGCAAAAATCTGTCTGTTTTTAAAAGTTCTTCCAGAAACCACAAAGTCAAAATAAAGTTTCTTTTGGTAAACATGAATTAAATTATGCCAAGAGCGATTTCTGGCGTTTTTCGTTGACATATTGTAATTACGGGTAGTCCTTATTAATCTATGCCAGAAAAAAAACATCTCACATTGGAAAAGAAATATCATCATAATATGTAAGATTTATCTAGCTACATAAATAAGAGCGTTGTGAGTAAGAAAATGTAAAAGCATGATATAATAAGATAATATAAGAGTTGCCTTTTTCATTCATGAAGATATTATCAATATTAATAATATAATTAACAATCCAGTGACGGCACAAGATACTATCTGATATGCAGAAACTGATGAATATGTTTGAACACGTGCATACTTGCATACAGAAGTGGTTATGGGGTGTAAAAGCCCCTGCAGGGAAATTTCGTGTCAGAAAATTAACTAAAAGTGTGAAATTATACAATGTTTCATTTGGGTTTTAATTCATTTCATATGTTATCTTTATTATTTCTCGATTTATTCCTCGGTTCGATAAAGTCTTTCCAACAATTTTCTACTCGTCGTCACTGTCAACAATGCTCAACCTCAACGACTTTTCAGACAATTTTTCAGACAAACGCTCTTTCTACTTTATTTTTAGGAATTTAGCGACATTCAGACAGCTGTACTCACTTTTATGGTCACACTCGCTTCCTCGAGGAAATTTGTGCTTGAAAAGACAAACCACATTGCAGATTATTATTTTGATATTTCTACAGCGCCAGCTATCCAGGTTCGCGGGACTTGCAGCCGAAATAAGGCTGACACTGTATCTGGCAGCGTTTCAATCCCTGCCTCCCAATGGCCGTTTCCATAAATTCCGTACTTTTCCACAACTTTTGCTCACAACTGCCGCGTGCAACCAACCCCCTTACGATCACCCAATCCTTACAACACGAGTTGTGACGTTTAATCCACCACACAACTAACTTAGGTCAGTTGCGTGCGACTGAAAAATAGTTGTAGCGTTTTATACTCTGTCTACGACAATCGTGGACAACACACACGAAAATTTCCCCACGAAAAAGATATTGAATTTGATGTGAATTTTCAAATTGCAAGGATGATGCGAGCACGTTACATGCAACAGTTATGTACAAATGTTGTTCCGTCTCAATCAGCCTTAATGCCAGTGCCTTGTCGTTTCGACGCACTTGGACAATGCCATATCGGCGACCCATTATACCGCAACATTGACCGCCGCCTGGGGTATATTACCAACATTACCTCCGGTGTTAACACGTGTTTGGCACGAAGTTGTTTATTACAACATACCACTATTTGCAGTGTGAAATAACGCCGATTGAACTTTGCAAGCCCGCCAGACCGACGTATCACTCGCATCGGTAAACCCAAGGCGCCAGTTTCACATGGCCCAATTTCATTTTCAGTTCAATCAACCAATTTCAATAAGAAATTAACCTGCATGCTTATAATTCAACAAATTTATATATTTTTTATTGTTATATAATAATTATAATAACCTTTTATGCGTGTTTTATAAATATTGCAACAAATAATTTGCAGTTTCACGTAATTCATTCCACCCATTTCAATCAAGTATAAACCATCGTGTTTTTAATTTACCCTATAACTTCCCGAAACAAGTATTTGTATCGTAGTCATAACTGTATAAATATTGCAACGATGCATTTATTTGTTATCAATAATTAGCTGATTGACTATTCAATACACAGTTTGTGCACAAAACCTTATCTGTGGCTGTCACGACACTTTTGTTACTACGGGGAAAAGCTGTGGATGATAGCTACATTATAATGGACGAGACTTGTCATCGAGACTGCTGGGTCGGAAAATTAGGCGTGTATTCGCATGTACCGTATAAACGGTGAAGAATGTAGCTATATTTGTGTATTGCACTATATTCTTAGTCTTTACTCAAGTAGTTACAACTGAAATAAAAACAAACCTGTGGATAACGTGAACAGAAGAATACGTGTAACTACTTTTTATCTCGTCCGACTACGATGCTAATAACCAAATAGCTATATACAGAGTTTTTTCGGCACACGTCATACAGCGGTCAAGCCTACTATATTACATCAATTTTACCACAAATGTCAATAAAGATCATCTTCCTGAATGGTGACGTGTTTGCAAGTTTCGAGAACATACCGTCACTATGAATGAAAACTATAAGAGTGATTTCCATTTCGTTCGTATCGTAGCGAAACGTAGCATATTTCATTGAATTGTAAGCTCTCAAGCAGAACTAATGACTAAAACAACGGAATACGTTACGATACGAACGCAATGGAAACCGGCCCTTACTCGAGAACGTACCGTGACAAACATGATCACGTGAACATCTGGCTAGGAAACTGGGTTGTATAGGTCTACCTCAAATATCTGCAGGGAAACTTGGGAGTGAGACCTTTTTGTTGTCAAAATATAGCATTAATAAGAGTGGATTTATAGCTATCATGTTTTTTGCATGTAAGAAGGCTTTTCATGTCAAAAGAGGAGTAACATACCTCAAATAACGGCCATGCGTCGCTATAAAGAATTTCATACATCGTCGAGTTCTTTTTGCAAACAAATCAATTGAGCATTGATTGGGGTTATCAGTTGCTTTCAAATCCCTGCACAGATCTTGATTGAAGAAAACGTATAATTTGATTGAAAAATTCCTATATGGTCCTATATGACCATTTGACAGATTACTATTAGTTATTCAGGTTTCTTAATTTAGCCATAGTGGAAAATAACATCAATTCATTTGAAGTTCATTTGACATCGGAAAAGACAACACATATTGCCTATCGTCCGCAGACAAATATCTGTGTGACATATTACGACAGTGTAATTGTACAGCTAGTTATTTGGATAACTAGTTTGCTAGCTGCATTTCGATTAGGTACAAAGATGTTTCGCGACATAGTCATATACTTAATAACTACTTATCGACTGAGGTTTATATTGGAAATATCCCTCGCTTGGTATCAAAAAGACCGCAGTCGCGCGCCGATGCGCTTTGTTGATGACGATCAGAGAAATTAGCTGATATCACACACAACATAGCTAAGTATTTTCCCCCCGCAAACTAGTTATACACGGTGTTCAAAGAAATAATTATAGTTTCTCTCAGGAACAATCACGTACAAGTCACATAAAGTACCAGTTTCCCTTTGTATTTGAGTAATGTACATATATTTTATCTTGACAAAACAGTAGTTCTTCAAAACGACGTCGATATGACGTTTCGATGTATTATTTATTTTTCAACCAATGAAGTCGCGCTCAGTCAGTTGATGACTGAAAATGTCTTCATTTTCGTACACGAGAAGTAGCTATGATAGGTATAGCTAACACAAGGCAGGTTACTTATTGTCTCTTCCTTTAACTTTTCGCTGCATGATTTGCTAGCTGTAGCTACGTAGTTAGTTTACTTTTTTTCTGAGGAATCCTGAAATGAACGATAAACATGGTTCAATATAGCTGGTTATAATAAACTTCGCTATTCCAATGGATGACCGGATCATCGGGCATCTCACATTTTTTCATGTAAGATAGGTCTCAACAACTTATAATCCACATTGGAAAACTTTAGAAAAAGATAGTTCCCATACACATATGGTTCATGGTTCTTGTAAATATCAACTTCTTGTAAATATCTGTAAATATCAACCGGTAGAATTCATGATATAAGTTATTTCAGTTCGATTTCAATTTAGTTCATTCCACATAATTATACTATATAGGTACTGCATATCTGATTGCCGAGAGCTGGCATGCAAATTTTTCATTCGCTTATTACCCAACAACTTAATGTCTACTATGTTGTAGTAGGAATCTGATTGTCTTGAAACATCAGAAACTTAGAATATGTCTCCATACATTCACATGGAGTAAGCTACCTTCACTTGGGATTTATAACCAGGAAACTCGTATTCAACTCCCAATCTTTTTAACTTTATTTTTTTCTTGCTCTCTTTTTTCATGATGTTTGCAATGCGTTTATCGTGTTCTTCTGGTGTCCGAATCTAAAAGTGATAAACAGACTGCTACAACGGAACGATAATGATTGATAGTGCCCACATAATAACCACTGAATACCAGCTGATATAGCTATATATGCTACTTTGACTGGAAAACAAAACGTGATATAGCTATTATATACAATATGACATTATATGATATATAGGTACAAGCATATTATGTAGGTTCATGTATAATAACAACATAACAACATACACGGCTTTAACTTAATCTGAACTCTGTCACTGTCAAATCATAGCTAGATGCCTAATTAACAATCACGTTCCGCAATGCCTGAAACAGATCCCCAGCTATGTATATATATATAATATTTTTCTTCCTGGCAGCACGCACTTATACCTACATAAGATAATTCCTGTGACAACATACTATAACTTTACTTGAGGTATTCAGCAACATTTGGCCAAAAGCTTTGGCTCGTTGCAAGCAACGTGAAAGTCTTTTTAAGATTGAACAAAGCCGCTTGAGTTTGATAATTCACTTTCAAGGATGTCCAAATATAATCAGTTCACTATGTTCTAAATATGGGATTTTTACCCCATGATTTCCTGGCAGCATGCTGCCGGACTTTCTCAAGCGTTTCCCAATGTATTCACGTATAGCTATACCTATGTTGCTTAGCTGATGGTTCAAAACTATACAACAATTTTCACCACATTTTCGGGGGAAAAACCTTCCTGTATATATGTAAAATGATGCATTTTCTCAAACATATGCAAACCATTCAGCTATCATAACTAACTTAAAAAAGTAGCTGCTATAGAATATCTCATCTAAACAAAGAGTATCAATTCCAACTGGACAACACGGAGCAATTCCTGAGAGGAAATCAAATATGGATCAATATTAGCTGGCTGCTAAGCTGTAAATTCTGTATTGACCACAAGGCGATGTTTCGTTTCCTCCAAATTATTGATATGACCACAGTGATAGAGATTATATTATATTTACTATTAGTTATA
>FXAL01031997.1:0-11904 GCA_900177555.1 Renilla reniformis
GTCGGTTATCTCTATCGTTTTTCTCAAATGATAATCATTGAATGTTTTTACAACTATAGGCGGTCTTCAATTGTTTCAGAAACGTAAAAAAATTCACCAAATACCCCCCCAACTATATCACGGGTTTGTTTGATAAATAGACATCATATGACGTTGTTCAACAGTCTGTTGTTCAACAGCTGCCTTGACCACAATGAAATTTCCAACGTTTTTAGTTTTGTGTAAAAAACAACTGGGTGATCTGAAAAACCATATTATTGTTTCTACGACAACGATGAAGAAAAAACTAGAAACTTTGTCCGCGAAACACAAAAGACAGAACAACACATTTATCAAATATGCCAAAAAATAATGGCTCTATTAGCTAATTGACTTGTAAATAAATTGTACATGTATAACTTGTAAATAGTTTGTACCAATTACGAGCTAACTGACTTGCAAATAAACTGCACATGTATTTAATGTACAGATATGTTACACACATATAGTGTACAGACTAATACATTGCTTCTCGAATTAGAGAGGTGTACTATTATAAATAAATCGTAGAGCCAGTCGTAAATGTTTTGTGAGATGTTTTTAAATTATGTCAAAATTTCGTCTCGCGAGTGTAACGTGATTTTCTTATCAAAATTTCCAAGATAGTACAATCATCTTGCACCACCACTCCTCTGGGTTCCGCCATATTGATCCAAAATTACTTGACCGTGAACGTCATGTCAGCATCATACTTTGTATTCAAAACAGGAATCACGAATAAACTCTGATCATGCGCAGAACCGACTTGGCAGCGACTTTAACAATGAATTGGTTCGAGGAAAAGTGAAGATGAGTATTCATTGATGATCGCTGAGAATAATTTCAGTAAAATACAAAAGCATACTCAAAGATCAATGGAAAATTAATGAAATGAATATTGAAAGTAAATGTGCATTTTTAAACGTTTTCAAACTGATCAATTTGATCATGTAAAATTTATCATGAAACGCTGTGGTTTGTTTCATTCAATCTTGCAAATACCACGTTTTTCTTTATTAATTTCACAATAACATTACGTTTGTATTGCGAACTGCGACGTGTTAATTCGTCCCGTACATATTACAGTACTGACTAAATAATCTTTATGTACATATTGTTTATTTTGTGTGAAATATGGTATATATGTAATGTACATATATAAAAGCTATAAGAGATTAGGTGTATTCGTTCATTTACACTGTCTGATTCGCAGTCGTATATTGACTTAAGCGCTTTACACGTGAATTATGTTAACTTTGATAATAATCGACATCTGTTTAAGGCTGATGTGTTATTGACATATCCGTTAGCTGTATAAACTTATATTACCTAACAGACTTAACTACGGTCGTTTAGTACGAGGGTTTGCTCGCTCAGCTCTAGAATGCGTTCTTGTGGATTACAGTTCTGGTTTGGGATTTCGTTAACGTTGTTTACCGCTGTTGGTTGCGCAAAAACATTGGAAACATGGCCATGGTTGGCATTTATTCCTTCACTAAACTGCACCGGTGCGCTAGTACACACTCGCTGGTTAATAACATCGGCGCGTTGCTTTCAAGACAGGCTCGATGTCCCCGAGAAGTTATATATTGAAGTACGAGATGTCACGAACAACTTGGGTGCACAAGTGAAGCAAGTTTATGTTATAGATTATACACGCGATGATCATCTTGAAAGAATTAATGGTTTAACTATGTTGTATTTAGCACGCACGATACCATCTTTGACGCGTAATACTGTGTCGCTTCCTCAACGAAATATCTCGCTATCTTCACAAGCAATTGTAGTCAGTTGGTCGTTTACGACTAACCATTCCAGCAAGGTTGATATCGTCGCGTTGTCGGTTAATACAGCGATATGTGGTGATTATAGTCCTATGCATGTTTGCGTCTCGTTAGATAAACATTTGTCAAGTGGTATTGGGCAAGCATTTTATTGCCGTCATATCAACACTGGTAGTTTATTAATATCGCTACAACAAGATAGTACAATAACATTACTTGGTGTTTTAAACAAGAAATCAAACTGCGCTGAATATACGAAGTTTTTGGGTCGTTTTAGTCGCTTGGACGCGTCTATGGTGAAAATACGACGTACATTTCGTGTCGGAGGTTAGTGATATATGTAGATCTACAGGTGAAAATATAGTATAGTTTATATATAGGAATTTAGCAGCAATATATATTGCTGTGCGTGACTAATGTTAACATTTCTTAACCGACTTAGTAACGCAGTGGGTAGTGGCACATGAGACGGAATGAGGTCGGACCTCCAGTGTGCACGGTATTTACTTACTGATAAAGAACGTTGAGCATAGCATTTTGGGCTTTTCTAAGTGAAATATTGCGCGGATTTATAAATCTGTTTGGTATGGCTTCGTTCGAACCCAGCCCTGGTCTTCAATCTATTTTTTAATCTGTT
Organism: Renilla reniformis; assembly: GCA_900177555.1. Taxonomy (NCBI): domain Eukaryota; kingdom Metazoa; phylum Cnidaria; class Anthozoa; order Scleralcyonacea; family Renillidae; genus Renilla; species Renilla reniformis. The sequence goes on from FXAL01031997.1 coordinate 2,440, forward strand.
GGAAATATCGAAGTAATTTGCGAATTATAAACCTTTATTCCTTGATTTGGCCATTTCACTACTTAATGAACGCATACTAAGCGCTGTTTCAAAAAAATTGTTTACAAATCGAGTAAGGATTAATTTTTCTCATCACCTTTCAATATGGTTTGTACCGAACGAGTGTCACATAACCTGCCCCAGGCTACTGATGCTGCCACTCACCATAGACCTCCCGCTTTTCCCAGACTTCTCTCTTTTATCAGTGCCCGAGCTATGACACTGACAGAACAAAATGGTAGTAATCTGAAGTCAAGTTTGAATTCGGGGAAAACGGCAAAGGAATCAGTCATGAGTAAATTTAAATACGCGCGCGCATCGTGGAATAACGCAAAGCTAAACTGAGCATTTTGGTAAAGGCTATAGGCGCAAACTCATATTTTTTTTAAGTTGTCATGGTTATTTTGAGAGAGGTCAACACTACTTGTGAGCGACATCACAGTTCCTTATCTTCAAGTTAATCTGATCATCTCTCTGTGTGGCCTTGAAACACTTCACGGGTCTCGAAATAAAAAAAACAAGCCATATATCTACTTGATCTATTGTTAATCATATGAAATCTGATAATGCTTCGCGTTGAAATGCTGCAACCTAACCATGACGTACACGAACGGAAACTTCTCCATAAAGAACAGTCCATTCTCGGACAATCTATTTCAATATTTTAACTTGAATAATCAATAAAACCCAATTTGTCAGATGGGTACCTGAACAGTTTTTTTCCGTTGCCGAATTTGAATTCAGTTATACGTCGCCTAATCGAATTAGAGAGTTGTACTGTAAAGATCCACTTTTCTGCAGTATAATTTTAACTCATACACGTTACTTTTTTGTTATTGAAGATTACCTACAGTGTAAATCCGGAGGCTATAAAATATTAGACGACGGCTCCAGAGATCTGAGTAAAGTTCACCCAGGTACCAGCAGTCTATGTGATAGCAAACTACCACGCGCATGGTACCGTTTCACCATCGATGGTCAACCAGCTGAACTACCAACCTTGTGTCCCCATAGCAACCGTTGTGGTAGCCCATCAACAGTGTGGTTACCGAGAGGAAGTGATGTCACTATTGGGCGCCAGACTCAGGTTGAAGCGTGTACCACATTGATGGTGGATGGTCGCCAAGTTTGTTGTTACCGGAGGTTCTTGATACAAGTACGACATTGCGGCGACTTCAAAGTCTACCAGTTACAAACGACCCGTAGTTGCCCGACGTCATATTGCGCTAACGGTAAGAATTTGGTAACGAGTCTGAATAAGGTCCAAATACGCAGTCAAGAGACATAATATAAATTCTTCTCATCGTCTCTTGTAGTAACTAAAGGCTATTGTGATCCCGGGAAAGTGGGATATAAACCTAACTGCAGAGGTAAACAGTAGTAAAACTCGTCAAAAGTAGTAAACCCCACCCTCGTCCTGTATTCTTTGGACCATCTTGCGACTTAACTAACATAAACTAACTTATTGTGCAAGTAAAAGTGCGCGACATTGCCTCTAATAATAGTTACCTCAGTGTGATACTAAAACGTTAGGGAGTTGATTCTCAACCAAGCCTGATTTGACGTCATATCAACATTGGAGGCCAATGGACCTCCGACAACGAAACAAACCGAACCAAATTCAATTGCTAATCTTCTTGAAATATAAGTAAATAAAAATGAATGATGGTATGGCGTTTCAACGAGTTTTTTCACTTTCCTACAGATTCCTATCCGAAGTTACCAAAATCATTACGTTTTTATCCGTTCTTCGCTCACCAAGGCCGTCATCAGAAACCTTACGTGTACCTGCGTTGTGCGATGCACCCAATTGAACCGCGCAGTGAAAATGTCCAGTATTCATTCAATATTTACAAAATTGACAAAGATTCCCATAAGAAGTCTATCCATAGTTACCAAACAATACGAAGCTATTGTGATTTGGTATTTCAACCCAATAAAGTTACCCTGGGCGATACGGTATGCAATATATTACTTAGTTGACAAATACAGTTTTGGTGTGGAAAGCTAACTATTCACTTCTTTAGGTAGTATGTGAAGTAACGTCGTTTTTTCGACATTCGCCGCAGATAAGAAGCCCTGCGTTGGCCAGTAAACCCAAATATCTTGGAATCAAGGTATATATATCTTCATATAAATATTCCTGAATCGAGCAATAGAATGTAGAGGGCTTCAAAGCAACGTCCAATATGAAAAGCTATTCGATAAGTTATTCAATGTTCTCCGAGTGGTTCTAAGTTTCAAAACATTGCCTTCCTAGCCGCATGAAAGTTGACGGAAATGACGTAACGTTCTTTGTGCGGTTGTACTAGCCCCAAGTAGTTCCAAGTTTCAAAACATCGCCTTCCTAGCCGCATGAAAGTTGACGGAAATGACGTAACGTTCCTTGTGCTGTTGTCCTAGCCCCAAGAATAGGCTAGCTTGATTCAATAGTGATTTCCACAAAGGAAACGCATTCTTCTGGATCAAATATTTTTCATCTGTCAATAGCTTTTGTTACTCGTTCGCCTGACACGCCCGAGCTCTTTCCTTTGTTTCTCCTTACATATGTTTATGAAAGCAGCAATGGAGACCAGATTATATAGTACTCTATTCCCTAATTTGAATTCCGATGTATCATACCTTAGGTGATATTGCCTTCAAAAACTGGAAGCCGTAACTCAAACCAGAATGAAGATGTTCGTTTAACGTTTGTACTAACAATGCCCGTTGTTTGTCAAACAAAACACAACAATTGTTCCCTTCGTATTCCTATGAAAACAACGGTAATAGGTATGCAGTGTGTTACACCTGTACAATGAAAGATATATAATAATGGAAGATTGGAGCGTTTCCCGACTTTTTTAGAAGCTCTCTCTGGAGAAATTGTTCCTTCTAATTTCAACATCTTGTTCTCAAAATGCGCGTTGTCTTTCACTCCGAAGAAATGTCATCGTGGCAACACAAATTGTGGTCAAGACACGGTAGTTATTAAGCCAGGTAGCAACTCAAGACCTACTCAAACGATATTGCAAATAACTCTGGCATCTGCCGTCTCAACTGACGTTATTTGGACAAATTTTGTACCACCCGTTATCAATGTTAGTACTTTGGCTTAAATGGTTATATGGTTCGTTATGGTAGTTTAACATGGTTGGTTATATTTTACAGGCTGTCATAGGACCAACACCGTATTACACATGTTATGCAATATCAACCTCTAATATAAAGACGTTTTCCGGAAAGTAAGGCAATCCATAATGGAATCTCATCTAGGGAAGTCCCGATTGTGCTCGGCAATTTTTAGTAGATTGTTCAGTTGTCTAGCGCCGTTACTGACAAATTTCTACAAGTGAACTTGAGCCAGTTCTCTGTAACTCCAGCTTCATTTTCTCCCAAAATATATTCTGCACCACGTTTTTCAAGCAACTCTCAAAACGTTTACGAGCACAATCGGGACATGACTAATCTTTATCTAGTCTGCTTTTAAACTGTTATAATTTTGTAGTGTTTTCAAGCAACTGGGCAATGGTACTTTTCTTTTATATAAAAGTGAGAGTTCCTTCACTGAGGTACGCTGCGTTGAGAAATTGACCACTAAAATGACCACCAAAATGACCACTAAATTCCAAGTGTCGCAACCAGGTTCATCATTGTACGCTGACCGAGGATAGCTACGGTCTTTAAGACAATAGAGTGAATCCTTGTTCCAACGCATATCTCTTACTGTTTTCTCATGTAGGTTCAAATAAGAAAGTGGACATGCAATGGCATGTCAACTTGCCCTTGCGCTGTGGCGGTGCGTGAAAGAAATGACGTCATTATTGCTGCTATGTGCGACGGTCCCTATAAACAGACCAGTTTGCGATTTCACGTGCGCTCACCTCTGCATAAAAATACGAGAATATTTCAATCTGTTAATGGTAGAACAGTCACGGTGAGTGATACACCATATTACGCCCAGACATCCTTCTGCTCGACACCACGCGCGCGCAAAGTATCGCTGGTAATGAGGTATCTTATTTAATTTGATTACAGATCACTCTGCCTTCGGGATTGTATTTAACAATAGATGAATATGATTGGGGAATTAATATATTACTCGCTACCACAACAATCATAAATACTCGTGGTCTGTGTCGCCGTGACCAACATTTAGATGACGAAGATTCAAGGTATGAGGGTTAAATATAAATATTATACAGATGTCCCGATTCTGCTCAGGAATTTGTGGTAGATTGTTCAGTTGTCTAGCGCCGTTATAGTTCTTGACAAATTCCTACAAGTGAACTTGAGCCAATTCTCTGTAACTACAGCTTCATTTTCTGCCATATATAAATTCTGTACAACGTTTTTCAAGCAACTCTCAAAAATTTTACGAGCTCAATCGGGACAGGCCTAATAAATATACCTATTCTTCTAGATACCCCCTCCTGGATAACCATTTCAATATTCTGGCTATTTTAGAATAATTCGCAATATATTTAGTTGGTGAACAAAATCATCAATTAATACCACAGGTTTTTGGACACCAAATTTGATGGAAATATCACCACAACTGGAAATGCAACTCTGTTTCTCTTGTTCTCAATTCTTCTGTTACGTCAGTGTTGGGTGTCTATGACCCCTATGAAAACGTTATTTCCAACAAACTGGATGTATTGTGGCTGACGTAAAATAATCAAGTAACCTGAAATGATTCTATATTTCTTTGATAGGAGGATAAAGAAAGGTGAAAGTTTGTTTCGTAAGAATTCAGGGTTTGAGTTTCCATCCGAAACTAGCGCAGTGAAGCAGCATTGTTCCTGTAACGGTTTCCTAAACTCGTCTGTTGATTGTACAACACAACGCTCGCTTGAACCCTCGGATGGCCGAGATATAACAGAGAAGATACTCAGTTATCAAAATGTCTTGAAGAAAGATGGCGTTAATAAACGGAAGAAAGTCATCCAAGCACACCAAGCTGATTCGCCGAATCGGTTCATGTCTTATGTTGAGAAGAAAAGATTCTGTGTGCGCTTGAATGAAACAAGCGATTTAGTGATATGTAAACAAATTCTTGGTCCCAACTTATGGGCGAACATTTTTCAAATGTGTCTGGAAGATTCGCAGGTAAAATATCCAATTTTTTAATCATTCAGATTTCTCTTCAGCTAATTCTTACCTTTCATTTTGAAAATAAAAGCATTGCTTTGTGCGCGAATAATATTAATTACTACCTCAAACTGCTTGTCTCAATTCCGCTCAATTTGACACCGGACATGACAACATGAAAGGTTCTTTCACCTTGAGGTGAAATCGTATCACTTTTTTCGACGTTTTTCATTTCTGTCAACTTTAGTGTCCATGAAAATGACGTTTTCCACCACATATAATGCGAATATTATCTTGATAAGATATCACCATATTGTCTTCAAACAAATGAGGTTTATATTAAACGTATATATGTTTCTTTCTACGTTTTTAAGGAAGACCTTGATTTAACTATGCTACAATCTCACAGGGACGTGATCACTCGTCTCTGTGAAGAAAAGTTGGCCCATAAAACGTCGAATATTGAGGAAAACTTGTTGAGGGAATGGAAAACCAACCATTGTAGTGGCGAATGCCAAAATGGCGATTGTCTCAATGGCCGATGTATCTGTAAAAAAGGTGATTATCTTTTTTTTCTTTGAGGTTCGAGGGTCCATTCGTCACCCCTGCAATAACGGTACTGACTATAGCCCCGAATTGTGTCAGATCGAGAGATATATCTTTTTTAGTTTAATTTTTATATTATTAACTCTTATTTGTTGAATGTTAGGATTTGGTTCTAAAGATTGTTCGATGTTACTGAACACATCCCCGGTGTTATACGAGCTTGCTAACCCCATATGTGACGAACAATTTGACGTATGTCATGAAATATTCATTTCCGGTGCTACGTTTGGTAAAAGTGACCTATTAACTTGCTTATTCACGCCAGTGCAGGTGAGGAAACGCATGCTGCCATGGGAGCAATCGAGCAATCAGCAACGGTTTGGGCACCTAATTAGCATAAAATGCGCTAAGCCGAGCTTTTGACATTTCTTGAATAGCGTGTTGGAAACCGATGGGAGGAACGGAAAACGCTGTCTTTTGTCAATAAAGCAGTCTTTTACACACCCCGCGGCGTTATATGTCGTTTACCAGCGAACAAGAGAGCATCGTTGATCGAATCACTTCACGCTTTCCACATTTCTGTCTCAAACAACAAGAAGAGCTGGAGTAATACTGTTCTGAGGGTCAACTATGATAGTTTGTGTAAAAACTGCACCGAAGATGGATTATGTTCTACGAAGGTACTATCGTTTGGGGAAACTACTCACCGAAACTGATTAATTTTTGTTTTTCTTCACATTATAGAGTGATACGTGTGATATTGAGTCGCGTTGTTTTGTGAAAAATTCAATCAATGATAGAAACACTTGTTACAAATGCTTACCGTCCAGAAATCCTGATCAATGGAGTCAAAATGACGGTAGGGTGGCGCGTTTTTCAGTTCTTCTGTAATATGAGAAAAGTGTGGAAAACACGCGAATTTCAGTGTACACACACGTTAGCTAAAACACACGCAGGTTGTGTATATTCATTATGAAAGCCCGCAACCACCTGCAAATTCAAGGCGATGTCTGCCGAGAAGGGCTATATCTTTCTGATTATGGCAACATATCATACAATATACTCTATTATCTAATATTTCAGACAATCTACCGCCAACCTTCAATTCAGATCTTCCTACTAAAGTAGTGGCGTTCACAAACGAGTTGGTCTCTTTTACTATCAATGCGACCGATCCGGAGAATCAGCCAATCAAAATACGTTATGATGTACCACGTGGTTTACTCACAGCGGCGGGAGAGTTCCGTTGGAAGGCTGACAAAGAACGGACCATTAGTTTCGTTGCAACTGACGAGTGTGGGCTATCGGTCACAAAGTATGTTCAGGTTCAAGTGCGACCATGTTTGTGCGAGAATGGCGGGAAATGTCCAAAAACAATGAGACATTATTATGAATGTATATGTCCTGAAATGTACACGGGGCGTTATTGCGAACAGGAGATCCTTCCTTGTTCTTCAAACCCCTGTCTCTTCGGCCGCTGTGTGAACAAGGGACGCGATTTCAGTTGCGTGTGTACGTCTGGTTATAGAGGCAAAACCTGTGACGTCAGGATACCAGCATGTGAATCAAGCCCGTGTTTGCGCGGCGCATGCGTCGACCACTCGAATGGCTTCCGTTGCGTCTGTCCCAAGGATTACAGTGGCAAATATTGTGACGAACTGCTTAATCCCTGCGTTCAAAAACCGTGCAAGAACGGTCGTTGTTTTCCTAATACAGACAAGTCATTCAGATGTGTTTGCCGTGATGACTACCACGGGGTGCTATGTGCCAGAAAGCGTACGCCCTGTTCACCAAACCCCTGCTATGGCGGCAAATGTTCCGACCTGGGAACTAGTTTCCAGTGCCTCTGCCCGCCGAAACATTACGGAGATTATTGTAATATAACTCGTCCTATGTGTGGCAACAAACCATGCTTCAACGGTATATGCGAGGCAACGGTACAAGGTCAGCGATGTGCTTGTCAAAAAGGCTTTGTCGGGGAGCATTGTGACGTCATGTGTACCATTGATTGCGTCAATGGTGATTGTGTCATAGATGACGAGGGTGTCGCGTGTGCATGTCACCAGGGTTACACTGGTTCAGATTGTAGTATCCATGAAAACAACTGTGACCCAGACCCCTGCGCTCATGGTAGTTGTATGACGAAAGATCAAGGTTATATATGTCATTGTGATGCAGGTTACACTGGACCGCTGTGCAACATGTCCGTGTGTCCTCTTGGTTGCGTCAATGGTACTTGTATCCGTGACAACGGTGTGCCCACGTGTCGTTGCAATAACGACTACCACGGTGTTAAATGTGACCAAAAAGCAAACGCTTGTGATTCTAAACCATGCGTCAACGGGTTATGTATTGCACATAAAACTTCGTTTAATTGTTCATGTCATCCCGGCTACCACGGTCGGTTTTGTGATCAAAGTATTGACCTTTGTTTTCTGAAACCGTGTAAAAATGGTTATTGTGAACAGGGCGTGGCTGGTCAATTTACATGTGTTTGTGATAGAGGGTACACGGGGCGATTATGTGACCACGCCCAGGACGCGTGTCACTCCAACCCTTGTGTACATGGCACTTGTAAGACGATGTCAGATAATAGCTTCCGTTGTGAATGTCGCACGGGTTATGTGGGCATGTTATGTGAAAAACGCTTCAACATTTGTTCTTCAAATCCTTGTCAAAATGGCGGCAGTTGTTTCTCTGTATACGAAGGCACGTTCTTGTGTTCTTGCCAACAAGGTTTCTCTGGAACTTTATGCGAGATGGATAAGAGACCGTGCTCTAAACAACCATGTTTTCAACATGTACCATGCACCAACGTTGGTAACACGTTCCAGTGTGGTGCTTGTCCAACTGGTTATATCGGTGATGGTGTGACCTGCCAGAAAGGTACGTCTAGGTACCATGAAGTACCATAGAAAAGAACCATACATCTTGATCTGGCAGTTTGTTTTATCGAGTGATCAAGTTTGTTATAATTTGAAAGGATGTTTTCAAGGTTAACTCACGATATTTCAAGATGATTCGCAATATATGAATTCTAGTTTCTTCAATAGATGTAGCGCCCTCATCTTTCCCATGTCCACGACAGTTCTGTTTCCCTGGTGTCGATTGCTCTGTTGTCGAGTCGCAAATTCAATGCGGACGTTGTCCAATTGGCTATTATGGCAACGGATTCAAATGTCAAGGTAAGGTTGAAAGTTTCCGTTAAGCCTGATATTGTGCGCAATTGCTTTCGGCGCGGCCTGAAATTAAGTCCGGCCAGCTGAACACGTTCGTATCTGCAAACAACGGAGGATTAATATAGAACATTAAACATCCAGAACTTGATAGTTTAGAGAACCTAAATAATCCCTAACAACTCTGAAATTAATTCGTGAGCGCATTGATTCGTTCAACATCTACAATTTGATAGTTTAGGTGTTCATTTTCCTTTACGCTTTACTGAAAAGCTGTTTGCTTTATATGAAGTCACATGTGTAGTCCCATGTCAAAATGGTGGTACATGCGTTAAGTCTGGCCTTTGTATTTGTCCAACTGGGTTTACCGGCCCAACATGTGCCAAAGGTATCCATTCACATTTTCTTTCAACCTCATTTTTTATTCCCATCCATCTGTTCTTGCTTTTCTTTAGCGCTGTGTTCCAGACCTTGCCTGAATGGCGGACGATGCATTGGTCTTGATAAATGTCATTGTCCCGTCGGGATATTCGGACGCAGATGCGAAAAAGGTAATAAATACAATCTCTGTCTCGCCTCATTCTTGTTTTGCTTCCTAGATCCCTTTTTTGCTTCCACCTCTCTCTTAGTC
>FXAL01032117.1:0-15184 GCA_900177555.1 Renilla reniformis
TGCTGAGCAAATGAGCAAACACTCCTGAGCAAACGAGCACATATGCACTCCTGAGCAAATGAGCACATACTCCTGAGAAAATGAACACATACTCTTAAGTAAAATAAGCATGCGCTCCTGAGCACATATGTACTCTTGAGCACATACTCTTGAGCAAATGAGCATGTATTCCTAAACAAGTACTTGAAACATATAAATACTTTTGGTTTAAAATCTTCATCATTGTCTCCATCAGATTTTTTCCGCTTCCTATCTTTACTTGAAGTTTTCACTGGAGTAGTTGCTTCCTTCTTAACTTTAACCCTAAATCCAGCAATTGTTAATAACAAAGACACAATAGTGGCATTGTCAATCAAAATTCTAACCTGGCAGCCTTTGTTTATTATGTCATATAGAAAAATATAAAAACTTATATTATGATTCAATCATGGTAGAAATATCTTAGATATCAATTAATTACTCACCAAAGGCATATCATCGTCATCATCTTCATCACTATCTTCTGTCGATGATTTTAATTTTGAAATGCTTTCAGATAACTTTGGTGAAAGAATCTTTATCTTGTTTTCAATGTCTGATGAACTCGACCTTTCTGCCTTAATATTTTTTTTAATTTTTGGTAACATACCAGAGGATTTATCTGAATCACTGCTTGACTTCAATGTTTTTGAACCATCCATGACTGGCGATTTCATTTCGTTCTCTTCTCTCTTTACTTTCTTTACTATTTTTGTAGATCCACATGATAATCTTGCTTTCTCTGAATCTGAAGATGAAGACCCCTTCTCTGATTTCATTTTACAGACAACACCAGACTTGGAAGAACTAGTGGTCAATTTCGGCTTCTCGTCAGATTTCACTCTTTTGACATCAGTTTCTGATTTGATCTTTTTAATACCACTTTCCACTTTTATTTTCTTTACCCCATCAGTATTTATTGTCTCACTTTTCATTTCTGTGCCATTCAAGATTTTTTTACCATCAGACTTCTTCACATCACTTGATTTGCTTTTATTGGTGTCACTTTTGTCTTTTTTCATACTGCCACTGTTAGTTTTCTGCAGTTTTGTTTGTTCTTCTTTCTTTAGTTTATCACTGGATTTCACTCCATTGCTATCTCTGTTCTCTCTCAGTTTCTTTGGTGAATCAGTATTCTTAACATTGTTTTTTATTTTAGTTTTCTCTTCACTTGTAACTTTCTTGCTAGTGTGGGCTTGTTTTCTTGGTGAACTATTATCCGTAACAGGACTACGATGCTCTTTCACCAAGGATTTCACTTTAATTTTATCAGTTTTCAAAGCCTTTTGCGTTGGGGACAGGACGTCATTACTTAAACACAACAAAATAAACATAACATTCAGTGAATAAAGACAAAAAGGACATCTACAAGACTGGAGAAGCATATTTGATAAGGATAACAATAAATTAAATACCTTGATTTGGAGCGAGAAGACTAGAGGAAATTAAGTTCCATCAAGGTTAGATAAGGATGTTTGGTTATTACTTATTTCATATTTACAACTTACTAAAGGTACATCATCTTCACTATCTGTGTCCACCAGTTGTGGTTTCTTCACAGGCTGGATAATATGGTAAACAATGTATTCCTTAGTCGAAAATTCCTTGCTTACCCTTGAATATAAGTCTACATACAGATTTAACTGGTGATTTCACTTCTTTCTTTATTTGTGGTGAAGCAAATTTGATTTCACTATCTTGTTGCGGTTTCTTGTCACTTGAAACAGCTTTTGTCTTTATACCATTGCTACAAACAGGTCAACAGTCATTATTACACTTCTGTCTTATGCTCTCAAAAGCATTCTATTCCAGTACCTCAAACTTTCTGGATTTGATGGCTTTTATATATATGAAAAAAAATATTAATTTCAATTTTTCATTCACAAAGACAAATTCAGTACAAATACTCACAGGTGTAGAAAATGTTGATCGATCTAACTTGATTTTCTTTTTTAAAGGTTGTCCTAGGAGATAAGAGATCATATGTAATCCTAATTGAATCAGAATATTCAAAAAATTTTGGGAATCGCAAATCAGATCAGTTCCTCTCGCATCATAATTACCGAATCATTTCAAATGCTTAAACATTAAAATTAATAATTCAAAATTTTTTTATTTATCAATAGGTTGAAAAATAATTCTATTGTTCCATGAACTCTTTTGTTTTATTTTTTTTATGGGTAGGGTGGGTAGATCAATTTGTTATACCTAGCGGGGTAGGGGTTGGGAAGTCTTTAGTTCGTTAAATCAATGGCGGTCATTATGTTCTTATCAAACGAGAGAGTGTCTTCTTTCCTTGAGAAGAAGTGGAAAATACCATCGCACAAGCGACGAATTGCTCGACGAACTACATATAAAACCATTGATTGTATACAACGACTATCACATAGACAATCTGTGGACATTTAACAACAAATGAATGAAACGCGATCGGAGTTGGCATTTTTTCAATTTAAAATATAATATGTAATCGGCTGTTGTGTGTCTTCAAATGCTCTATGTTTCAACGAAAATTACGCATTGTATGTTATTCTAGTCGATATCGATACACTGCAATGAAGAAATCAGTGTATAGACTCGTAACGTAATTATTCGTGTGATTTCATGAATTTTAAAGACAGACAGACGAAATATCTTCAACGATGAAATTAAAATTTTAAGCTCAACAATTGACTGTATTTTCATTGATAATCTAGTTCAACTATTTTTTGTTAAGATTTATTAGATTGAAGTAGAAATATAGAGCAATAAATAAGGGGAAAAGGTGTCATAAAAACAATTTACCATTTTCATTCAATGAAGTAACGCTGTTATCCGCGCTCGACTAAAAATTGGAAGAAACGTGTCGGCTTTGTAATGGGAGGTTCATAACTGTATCTAGTACTAGGAGATTTACAATACAAGTCCTTTCAATAATCTTATTTCATTTCTATGCGTTGAAATAACTAATACATACATTTACAAGTGAGCTGGGATCTTCGGCTGCAGACATTTTGCCCGTTTCCATATTGATCGACTCTGTAAGACCGCATATATATACAAAGCTTGTACAGACTAATAAGAAATATAAAATCAAACGGCTACACGACAATTACTCACCAAGCTACACTCTTTTGATGGATTAGCTTTGAACCTTTCCAACTGTTCACTGTTCTTGGCAGCTTAGTTGTAAATTCAAAATAAAAATTGCTGAGAAATTTTCTAAGTGCCGCTTTCAAGCAAACTTCTCTCACAGAGTGCTTCGCTTTCAAAAGCTAAGTCTCTATTTACACCCACAGCGCATGCGTTGTACTCTAATCCCCGGCTATTAGTACCATAAATTTCCATAAATGGTTCACCATTGTCCACATTAGAACCCATTAGAGCGTTTTTTAATTTCCATTTCTAATCTTCTTTATCATAAAATAACTTATACCTTGTTTTTTAAACGTACATTTACAAAACCTCGATGTACTAAAAGTTTTTATCATCTTTGTGTCAGGTCACGTGTTAAAAACTTGCAAATAAACAACACCGAATGCCGAAGTAGTAAACATCGCCATGCAAGTCCACCATGTATAATATGCGATAACAGCGCGCATAAATTCTGGTACGAAAACTTGGCGTAAATTTTCAGCCACTGCAACCGTTGTGTTACTAACCAACCAAGATTTGTGGAGACGTCGCATTAGCACACTAGTTGAATCCCAATCTGTTGTGCCTAGGAAACAATACAAACTATCATTAAACACAGAAATAAATGATTTACCACGCCAGAAAAAAGGAATCTCTCTTGTAAATTGACGTATGTCGCAATTTATTGTTTCACACGATGACGTCATACCATGTGGTTCATACCTGTTGTTCTTAAAACAAGAGTTAAGAAGAAAAGAAGGAAGATAGGAGTTAGATATTGCAATGATGCTGCTGATAAATAATAAAATATCTTGGCAATCTAAAGAGAGAAAAAAACCCCAACTCTTTTACTAATTACATAAAGAATGTTCTAATTCTCCCTCAACTGACATTTCCTTGTAATTTAATATTAGTTATTCTTCCAGCTTCTTTCTTCATAGCAATTATTCTCTGATTAGCCATGTTTAAGAACGCTTGTAAATGTGTTCTAATCAATAACAATCGTAAAATACAAAACAGCAAAATGACCAATATACGACAATTATCGAACGTTGCGTCACTCATTCTAAAACATTAAATTAGAACACTGATATAGAACACCGTTAATAACACAGAAATATGGAATCAAAAAAGAAAATTGTTCTATTTTTCTACAGGACGATGCATAGTCAATCACAAAAACGAAAATGAAAGAAATACGGTATTTTTTGCTGACTTACGTTTCATTTCCACCTCGTTTTCCTGTCAGAGATTCGCGTGCAAGTGGTTTGATCCAAAGCAACGCGATGAACAACGGAAAAAAGAAATTCAAATACACCACAAAACTATAGTTAAAATAACATTTCTCAAGGTTTTTTTCAATAGAAAAAAAAATATGTAAAAAAAACTCACGACATAAACTGCTGTGATTGCATTTGTAAAAGTGTATCAACAAACATGTTGGACATTCGCATTCCGGGAAAAGTTAGAAACGCTCCGATAAACGCTGAACTGACAGCAAGTAATAATTTGAACACCCAAATTGGCGCTGGACCTCCCCTGTAACGAAAACATACCATTACGTGCCAATCAGTCAATTGGAACGCGTCATTGGCCTTCTAATTTACATAATTGCATTCTAATTGGTAATTAGTACAATTGCATTCTCATTGGTAATTAGCGTAACTGTAGTCCAATTGGTAATTAACGTAATGGTTTCTAATTGTAATTAACAGGCCTCACTCTTTGGAGATGCCTTGCTTTTGCAAAAACAACGCGGATTTTTCTGAAAACATTTCATAACCTGGAAAAAAGATATTAGGAAATGAAGAATACTCGTTCATTTCTCATGTAGTTTTTGTGTGGAATGTATTATAAACCTGTATCTAAATTGAATTCCAAAATGGACTCATCTACAACCAAAACTGCCATGGCCAAAACAAAAAAGAAAATACCAAACATAATGCATACTGACTTCTCTCCAGAATCTTTTGTTTCCCAATAAGCAGAAGTGAGAGAATAGAGAACCTTACTAAGAATTAATAGTTAAGGGGACTAACTGAAATGAAACTTAATAAAGTGCAATGTAATACATGAGTAAAATGGTATTTAAGGATACATTGAGAAGAAAATGACGAGAAAGTTCCAAACAGGAGTCAAACTGATATCATTATTTAATAAAGTTGGGGCAACAAACAAAATGATGTTGACAATAATATTAAAAAGTAGAGCACTAAATCCAAAGTCCACAAGCCATTTATATTCTGAATAATAATGTTGGAATATAAGATCGGTTTCATCTATCTGTTTAATAATATAAATGAAAGTGAGAATATTTAGCTAAATTATGAATACTAAATAAAAAGAATGTATATATATATATACCTTGCTGGTTTTTAATTTAAGGTTTATGTTACAAGGAACTGTGAATACTTCAAGTTTATTTTGTGTACTTTCATCATTAATTGTTTTACTAACAAGAAATAAAATTGTTGTCAAAACAAACTTTTTCATTTCTTTCATTGCTTGATGTCCTTCATTAATCTATCAATGTCTTCCTGTTTTACTTTTTCTCTTTCCTCCTTTTTCTCTTTTATATCTTCTTATCAATCTATCAATACAACCCTTCTTTCTAGATGAGCTATCTACCCTCCTGCTTTGTAATTACTGTTCATTCCTTACCGCACATCAGATCTCTTTATTTTCTGTTTTGAATGATGTGGTGCTTTCCCTATCAATTGTTTCAATTCTTCATTTGTAGGGTAAAGATACCTCATCAATCTATTTAATATAATTTCATGATCAATATTCAACTAGGCTGCGGTCTGAAACTTATCATAAAAGACGTATTATACCCATTACAAAGAAGCCAAGCGGCAATAGACATATGGGGTGATAACTTTTGTAAAAAAGCTGCAACAATGATTGTCAGCACAAATTGTATACCAAATAAGCTCTATATTAATAAAACAATAAAAATCTACCCGAAAATAGTTTATGGGAATATAACACTGACTAGATATTAACATTAAAATATTAACATTTGGTTTATTTTCATTGTACAGTATTAAATGTATATAATTACCATGTTGATTATTTCATACAATCCAAGATTAAAACTCTAATGAAAATTCGAACAATCACACACGTGCGACCATGTTTGTTGTTATTTAAATCTCTTCAATCAATCAAAATGACACTCAATCTGATCTTTTCTCCTCTCGTAGATATATATTTTTAAATTAATTTCACTCATTAAACTACATCGGGGAAATTTGAAAATTAATTCAATTATTTTTTCAGGGTGGAAATAGTTTTCTCAATATTCGAATTTCAAGACACGTCCCATTACAGGATATGACGTACCAATCAGAATGATTTAGAAAATTAATTGCAATATTATTTTTACCATATTAGTTCAAGTAACTTATTAAAATATGATTAATAAATTAATTGTGATTGAGGGAAATATAAACAAACATGGTACTTTTCCAAAAGTGTTCTTGTTTTCTGAACATGATACAAGAAGCAACAGGTGGCAAAATAATGGCATCTTTAAATGTTTTCAAATATATCATTGTTGTATTAGTTATTAGCTATTTTATTTTATTACAAAAAATTGGTGGAATATTGGAAGAGAAGCAAACATATAGGTTGAATGTACTCCAAGGAATTATATTCACACAATTTGTCGCATTTTGTTTTGCAATGTATGTATGGAGTAATTTATCTTGTGACTTGAGTCATGTTCGCAATCCTTATAGCAGGAAGGTGTTTAACATTGTGTTAGCTTTGTGTTTATTGTTAGCACAGACTGCTGTCGTTAGTGGTTACATTTTATCAGACATAGAACCTCATTGGTTTGTAATGGTGGCTTATATGTGTCTGGGTATCACACTCTTGTTTTCTTTTGTTATATTCATCTGTCAAGTTTTAGAATACTGTTTGACCATGGTTTACAAAGCAAGAACTAAAAGGTTGTTAGTTATGCTGCGAACCTTGTTGATTTTATTTCTTACTGGTTTATTAACAATTATTGCTATACATAATGGTTGGAGATTGCCTGAAATTAAACATTATAAACTCAATATTCCAACGCTACCAACATCATTCAAAGGTTTAACAGTACTGCAATTATCTGATGTACATATTGGACCAACTATTGGTACAAATGACATAGAAATGATTGTTGAAATGAGCAATAATCAAAGACCAGATATCGTTGTCTTCACTGGTGATTTAATTGATGCTCCTTTACATGTTAAACCAGTTGTACAAGTTTTATCTAAATTACAAACAAAACATGGTGTTTACTATGTTACAGGTACATCATACTTTATTTACAGAGCATGTTGACTTTGAATATTAATGGTTATTTTTTTTGTTATAAGGCAACCATGATTTCTATACTGGTTATATAGATGAATGGATCACAGAGTTAATGCGACTTAATGTTTCAGTTTTGCATAATAAGTATGTACCACTTAGTAGAGATAAGTCATCACAAGACAAGATATATTTATCTGGTGTATTTGACCATGAAGGAGGGTTGTTAAGGTAATGCAACATATAGTTGTATAATATTAAACCTACAAGTTATTGTAGGTTTAATAATATACAATATGTATATGTAATATATTTAATTATATTTGTAGGTCGAAGGAATTTGGTGAGCAATTATCCAAAGCATTGTCCGGAAGAGAGTCTGGAGTGCCAACAATACTATTAGCACATCGTCCCAGCGCAGGAAAAAGAGCTGTCACACACTACAATGATATATCTCTTGTGTTATGTGGTCATACACATGGTGGTCAACTCTTACCATTATTGTTATGGCATTTAATCAGTGAACCATTCATGTCAGGCTTACATAAAATAGATAATAGTTATATCTATGTTTCATCCGGAGTTCACTATTGGGGAATGCCAATGAGACAGTTTTCTAAACCTGAAATTCCTATTTTCACACTGAACTAAAACCAACATGGATATGTCATTCAATCCATTTTAGTTTCATAATAAATTCTGAAGATTATTGGTTTTGGTGAAGTTGTGTCTGCAACCGTGATTTCTTGCCCATTTGTGATACCAAGTTCTACAAATAATGATTTGTTTATACCTTTAACATTTGTCACATCAATACATGCTTGTGAATAAGACAGACACCTTTAAGACTCTTCTTCAAGTTGGGTCTAGTCATCTTTTCAATTGATTTAACACTCTGTGAAATAAGTATATATTGTACTGAAGTTTGGATACATATATACATTTTGTACAAAAGTTTAGTTCAAGCAATACCTGCATGTACAATGTTTTATTTTTCCCATTCAAAACTGTAGTTAAACCAGGGGATTTCATCTGACTGGAATAAAAAATGTTGACTTTGTTCAAGTGTTTTCATCTACGCTTATAGCCATAACTCAATCTCACAATGATTGATTTTCAATCAAGAAGTCTAGAATTGCTTGCAGATGATCATTTTCAGAGAAGGTTAATCTTTGTGGTATACGGCTACATGCAGCACAATCTTCCTTGAAGAAACAGAACACGAAAAGTGATCATCGATCCCAAAGAGCTTTGAGTATCAGTCAATATTGATCAGTACTTTCTTTTCTGCTTCAAACGTATATGTATATAAACCATCGGAATCATTAAAAATCATATAATTATTCAATGGATTGCAACAACTATGGAAGAAACAAAATTTGGAAATTGACTTGTTATACTTATCTAACAAGAGAACAGCCTCACTTTGTTGCTATTTTGAAAACCTCCAGCGCACATGAAGCTATGTAATAAGATGATGTAATTTATTTTTTAGTTATAGATTATATGCCTTAATAACTATAAAACGTGGTACATTCCTACCAGCTATGACTGCATTGGTGGAGGCAACAGCTGGAATAATTCTTTTGATTACACCTGATGAAGAAAATGAACTCCATTATATAACATAGCATATAGTGAAAGCAACAATCTTTGCTCAATTAATTACCTTGTGTCAACCTATATGTAACACCTTTGATATCATAATCTTGTGCTCGTTTCATTGCTTTTTCATGAATCCATTGCACATGGACAGGATCATCTCCATCCACACTAACATCTGCTAACATAGTCAAAGATGACATTCAAAAGAAGTCTCATTTCAAGATATGTTATAGTATCTTTAATACATACCACCAAAAGGCTTTTCATCAGGCCATTGAAATAGTTTAGCATATTCAATACAGTGTTCAGGCAGTCGTGGTGTTGAAGCAATAGTACACATGGGATAATTAACCTTTCAAATGGTAAAAAAGGAACATCAATTAGTTTATTAATTATGTATGGTTTTAGTGATTTAAAGCTCACTTGCGGTGGATATAAGTCTAAAGTACACTCAATACATGATGTCATACCAGGTATTATGACCCTTGCATTACCTTTGAATGCTAATAAAATATAATATGGGAAGATACCAAGGGTTTTGTGAAGGATACTGATGATTAAATGACTGATTTCCATACCTTCTGTTCCACCATCTACTAAAGGAATCATTGTTGTTTGATCAACATTTCCATCTTCATCGTAATCAAGTAAACTAACCTAAAACATTGAAGATATATCTTGAAGAGACTTGACTTGCAATGTAGGTTGGTATCTAACTTACAAGCATGCCATTAATCCAGCGCCGAGCCAACACAGAATCCAAACCACATACAATAATATGAAAGCCTATTTTAAACCAATCATATTTTCAGTGGAAATTTAAGACCTATTTTCTTTTCTCTGCTTCCCATACCTCGATAAAAATCCTCATCTTTTTCTTGTATCTTACAAAAATGACTGTCAGAAAGAAGTTAAAGTAAAATACCTAATTCAAATCAATTTTAATGTTTCCTAAATGTTTAAAAGATACGGAGTAACAGAACATCCTGCAATCCTATTATTGATAAAATCTGCAGCAACTGTTGCTTTTGGTTTACCAATGTCTTTGGATCTGGAATGGATATTTCTATATAAGTTATCCTTTCAATAAGATAGATATTTGATTGAATGTACCTAAATAAAAATTGTCTGTTAAGATTTGAAATATCAATTGTATCCATGTCAATCACATCAATATTTTGAAAACCACTGAGTGCCTAAAATAAATGATATATTCATCCATTAACTAATGAATACGATCTAGTTGGGAGCTGACTATTACTGATAGCACCCAAGAAGCAGCTTGGCCAATCAGAAAACTTAAGTTTGTCGCTATTATGTATATGTTATGATATGATTTGAATACCAAATCTTTTAATAATTCACATCCAAGACCACCAGCACCAACAACAAGAATTTTTATTGACTCTTTCACAAATTGTAACACCTGAAAACCATTTGATAGTTCGTTGATTATTATCAATATTGATCATCAATATAATCACTTACTTCAGGTCCTGGTTCAAAATCAGGATGTGCAAATGGCCCATTTCTATTTAACAGTTTATTTAGACACTGCCATCTTGTGCCATCTTCCTCTTCATGGTCGACTGACATTCTACAATTAGAATCTTCTAATTAAATTCGCAGCTAAAAAATACTGAATAAACGCAGCGTTCACATATATTATTCAGTTATATATACAAAACATAAAATAGTTCAAAACTTACGGTGTACTGTTATTTAATTCTTCAACTTCCATTCTGTCAAAATAAAAGGTTCAGCAAAAAAAATTGCGCTAGACAATAACAATCAGTCTTTGCAGACCTGTTATATGGTCGGCTCATATGCGTAAATTCAAAATGGCGGCAGCGAGGAGTGGAGAAGTTATAATGGAATATTTCTTTGGTTTTTCCAAATTTCTTTCTTTTCAAGACTGCAACGAAGCAGCATGTAGTGGACCTAACGAAAGAGATAAAGAAAGAGACGTTTTTTTCTCCCTTCCTATGAAAATCAAACTAGCCGATTTTGAAGTAATCGATATAAGTTGGGCAAACGTATTTTATTTAAACTGCAAAACAAAGACAATTAAAGTTGTTGGAAACTCCAGCAAAGATTGCAGTTTGAAAAGCAAAATAAAAAATATCAGCGCGTGTTGGGATAAAGCTCTGTTGGTTACTGAAGATGGCGGGTGTCATGTGATCTCAAACATGCACGGTGATTGGGTGATAAATCCTGTGACGTCGATTGGTAGTGAAAAGGCGGGAAACGCCATTTTTGGTAGTTTAGGTGAAGGACATTGTATTGTAGTTGATAGTAATGGGAAAGTTTATGATATTCAGAAAGACGATCTTTCAAATTATATGTTTAAAGAAATATCTACAAATATTGTAATTAGTCAAGTGTCATGTGGTAAAGAACATGTTCTTTTGTTAAGTATATCACGTGGTACTGTATATAGCTACGGTTTGGGTAGTCGTGGTCAGTTGGGGCATGGTTCAGCTGACTCAGAAATAAAACCTGTTTGTATACAAGCTTTAACAGGTATTATAATTACCCAGATTGCAGCAGGAGGCTGGCATTCTTTGGCACTCAGCCAGTTTGGGGATATTTACGCATGGGGTTGGAACAACTGTGGACAATTAGGAATCACTTGCGTACCTCCTGAGGTACCTGCATCACTTCAAATGTTACCATATTTGGTAGACTTTCCAACCGAGACTTGTGACGTCACCGACATCGCGTGTGGCTCGCGTCATTCCGTAGCTGTGACGTCACGGAGGAAAGTATGGACTTGGGGTTGGGGTTATTACGGACAGTTGGGACACGGTGACCAAGAAGACAGAAATACCCCCAGTTTGGTGGAGTACTTTGAAAATGATGATCTTAGAATTGACGCAGTTATCTGTGGTCCATGGCAAACAGTAATACGCGTTGCGCAAACTGTATGAAAATTATGATATTAAAAGTGTTTTTGTGCGTTTTTATTCATCGTATTTAGGTGCAATTTAGGTACGGTATATACAACTTTAAATACTTGTTTATATTACGTTCAATGATATACGTTGAACATAAATATTAAATTTATTGGTTATATAAAAAATGTTATACTTTTTTTGTTTTTCTTAATTGATCGTTAAAAACGAGTTTAGTGAAACGTTGGGCTATGATGCCATGGCTATATTTAGTGCTTAGCATAAATATTTATAAAGATTTAAAAACGGTTTACTGCGGAAGCTCAGCAGATTGGCGGACATTGTGATCATACAAACCTATAAAAATTGTTGAAGCAATTTGGTGAAAATAACCTTAATTAATTAATTGAATTACTTAATTAATTGTAAGTTAATGTTCCTTATTATCATTTTATTAATTAACATTCCATTAATGAACTGTAAATTGGTATTATTATTGATATTAGCAATTATTGCAGATTAGTAATTAGCGTTTTACTGATAGCATTGCCATATATAGCGTGTTTGGGATTTTAATGAGAACATACCTTCAGGGTTATGGTTATAAGATTTATTTTCAACACATGTACCGGGGGATGTGCGAACATCTTGATGAGAAACCTTCACTTTTTTATCACGATGTTTTTTATACACCACGACGCCAATAATTATGAGGATTATCAACAAAGCAATGACAATACCCATGGCAATTGCCAATGTCTGTACATCATCCTCGTCTTCTACATCACCATTCTTTGGTTGGCTTGTTGTTGGTATGGAGTCGGTCATTAAGCCAGACGTTAACGCATAATTATACTCCAAGCAGCCTGGGTCAGCTATAAGAGAGAAAAAAACTCTAAATTAATCTTCCCTGGCTGGAAAATGATCTTCCTAAACGATAAAAAAAAATAGTGACGAGTATGAGTCAAATCTTGCAAATATTTGAATACTTTCTCAACGATATATTACCTGTGAGTTGTGTTCCGTTTGGAAGCATGACACTAAATTCCCCATTGTTAACAGCCAATAACAACTGTGTGACAGAATGATTCAATGACTGTGTAGGATCTATTATAGAAGCAGTTGGTTTTATAGTCTTTGTAATTAGAATGTAATTAGTTGCTAATAAGAAATTCTTACTTGTGTCCGGAGCTAAAATAATAAATGTTGCGATAATACTTCCAGGTTTCACTTTAACATTAAGAATATTTGATGCATCAACCTCAGTTATCTCACACACAACCTCTTCAATACGTTTTTCCAATTCTTGCTTTGTATTCGTGTCTTTAACAACGGAGTTATAATCCACAGAAAACTTCATTGAACATATTACATTCTGTTGTTCATCAGCTGAAAAATAAACAAAAATACTATTAAAAACATGCTGAAGATGAACGAAAATGCTATTAAAACGATGAAAAATAACGAAAGTGCTTTTGAAACTATTTTGAAAAAATGAATAGAAACGCTGTAATCAGATCCATGACCGAAGGAAAATGACGGAGTACTCTGAAAGAGAAGATAACAAAGAGACCAAAGTATTTCATACATTGGTTGTCTTTAGTGGTTGGTGTGTCAGATTCGATGGTGGTTGATTGTGTGGTTGGTTCCTTCACTTCATCTTCCTCATCAACTTCTTCCACAGTAACATAACCAAGGTCCGTACAACCACATTCAATAAACAGTCTGGAATCTTTTGTGAACTTTTGTCGTTGGTTACAGAATGACGGTGCCCATGCTTTATCAGGGTTGCTCCAAGAAAGACACTGAGGAAAAAAATGTTTTACAATGCGTTAAAACACCTGCTTTGATACGTGTAACCAGCTTTTTCATCACTCATTCAGATACATACGCGATATGACTTGGATTCTGGACAACCATGGTGCAATGGAATTTGAACAAGTACTTCATCCTTTAGTCCACTCACAGGAATATCGTCAAAGTTTTCTGGATTTTTCAACCCGATATACACGACATCGCTTCGTCGTTTCCCGGATTTATCAGCAGTGAAGAAATCATGTGGATATTGTGCCGTAGTTGCGCATGCGCCATTACACATTTCTTCACCAGAGCAATTCCATTCATTATACAATGACTGAAGCTCATCACTGAACCGCACCAATGCAGTGTGGTTGATCAAACCATGTGGCATTGAAACATTATGAAAATTTTTGTCGTTCATATATGTCATGTGACTTTTTAAAACTCCAAGTTTACTTGAACGTGCATATGCTGATTCGCCGAGTGGAACTGATTCACAGATATTTATTAAAATATTATCAACACTTTCCAAGTAATCTTTAGTAACGTTGTCTACAACACGTGGATCAACGAGATTCTCGTATGTTGCTAAAGCATCTTCACACTGAAAACAACGGTGAAGCAACGTGTGAAATCTCCATGGAAACACAACGTTCATTCATATTATATAGTTGTGATGATAGTGTTGTGAATAAAATAATAAATACCTCTTGAATGGTCATTGGTGTCCTATCTTCTTCCACGATGTCTTCACTTTCTTCTTCCAAAGCTCTTTTTCGTCTTCTCGAAATCTCTGTTTCAATGTCATCATCTAACCAATCCATATTTAGTTGTACCGAGGCTTTCTTCACACCTTTTCGAACTGAGCTATCGATCACTTTCTTCGTATTTTCTGAGAATGCTTCTACGTCATCTGGTTGAATATCTTTTAAAAGACTCAAAGCATTGCGATCACCGTCCTTCAAAGAATCCAACAACACATTCTCTTCCATTTCTTTCAGTTCATTCATCTCTTCTGTAACACAGAAAATAAAGAACGTAGTTATCAACAAAGCAATATTCATTGATTTGAAGGTTATGTTTCAACGTACCTGCAGTTACATTGTCAGATTGCTATAACAAACAAAAGACATTATTAATATCGTTCAAGCAATAGATTAATTATACTGCAGACACAATATTGTGACTATACCTCTAATTGTTCTCGAACCATACTGAGTTTAGAAGCCTTGGCTAGTTTATCCATGCCTTCGTCTTTCTTGAAGTTACTCATTAGCTGAGCGACGTCCACGTTCTCTGCACGTTCGACAACAATGGTTCTTTTTGTTTCTACAAACGCCTTTGTGCTGTCTCTAACTATTACTCCGATTGTAAGTGCGTCATCTGCTGGTAATGTAGTTTCCACGCAATTTTCTTCACTGTTGATATCTAGTAAGAACGTATATATA
>FXAL01032629.1:346-12214 GCA_900177555.1 Renilla reniformis
TTTCCGAAGCCCTTGTACCCCTCTAAGCCCCCTTCCCCTCGGAGCTGAACTATTCCATGGCAAACCCTCCCTCGCTTGCACCAGCCTAGCACCACCGGCGTACGCCAGATGAAAAATATTTTGGATATTTTAGCTTTCACATAATCTGATTTGCTTTTCACGTAATCTCATTTCTATTAACCGAATTTCCTCTTTTCGTTTACCTAATCTTTTCACCTAACTTTTCACGTTTCCTCACTTTTTTGCATATTGATAGTTTGTTGTCAATTTTCCATGTTTCTGCTACTTTCACAGCACCCTAAAAACAATATAAACTTATAAAAACAATATAAACGTATAAACATTATTCGTGTTCGTGATATTTGAAGCTTCTTGCTTTGCCAAAAATCTGTTGAAGCTGTGGATAACGTTCAGTTCATTGTCGTTGTTAACTAACTAAGCAATCGTTTTGCTATGGGAATGTGAAAACTTAAGGTTAATATAGCTATATACACGTTTGGCAACGCGGCTGCTATAATATAAGATATATCTTTTAATCGAGCATATCTTTCAATTTTGGTCAAGTTGAACGCTGCTTTGAAATGCTTTCACACAGCCTAACATTTGTCATATTGCTTCAGAGACAGCAAGTTTGATCATTCGAGCGATACTACTTGAGTAAAATACCATTAGTTTTGACAAGGAGTGTGTTTGAATATAAAACGATAAACACGCGGAGGCAATTCGCAAACTGTGAAAGGTTTCTTCGCCATAAATTACGATTTGTTTAATAAGGCGAGAAATTCTTTGATGTGACTTCTGAAGGATTTTAGTTGAGTGAAATATAAAAGTATCGAGAAAGGTTGACTCTTAAACACACTGGCAAAATGCCATGTAGCTGTCAAACTTCAATAATATTCAGACGAAATAATTCAACGTTGTGCACTAAATAAAGCCGTATTTCTTGTCAACACCGCTGGTATTACAGCCCAAACTTATCGGTTTCTAACCACATAAAGCGTAAAAGGCTAGCCAAACTTCGCGGCCATTTTGTATCAAGCATATTTTTGATTTTGATCAAGTTGAACGTTGCTTTGAAATGCTTTCACGCAGCCTAACATTTGTCATATGCTTCAGAGACAGCAAGAACATTAGTTTGATCTTTCAAGCAATACTGCTTGAGTAAAATACCATTAGTTTTGACAAGGAGTGTGTTTGAACACGAAAATCTCGAAGCGACGCAAGCGAAAGACAACCGTTGTTGTTGTCGTTGTCAGTCGATGAAATAATGATTTTGAACGCCGTAAATTCGCTATGAAACTCTTCAGGGCACATATGAACATGTTCGTTTGAGCTGTGAGTGCTATTTCGGCACAATATACAAGGTTAAACGACGTTTGTAAAGCTATGTAGTGTACAAGAGTAACGATAAACACGGGAAGGCAACTCGCAAACTGTGAAAGGTTTCTTCGCTCCAAATTACGATATTCAAGGAAGTGACCGGTTTAAATTATGTAGGCGTGTTCATTAGGATATATTTTAATAACGTTAATGAAGATAACTCACAATTTCCTTTGATAAAGTGGGTAAAGCTTGAGGTTTCTCTGCCAAAGTTATACTTCGTCCAAGATGGTTTTTGAAAGTGACAGTTACTGTGTGAAATCACTCATCCGTGCAAGCCTGAAAGGAGATTTCTGATTGGCCCTTTTTGCATTGTTTACATTGCTCGACTGTGATTGGCCCATTGGGATTTTCAAATAATACCTAACTCAGACAATATAATATGAAATATCGTGTAATCTTTGCATAAAATATATCGCGAGAAATCTTATTTTGAGCTATTTCCAAAGTACGTTACGCCACAGAAACAGAAAGCTTTCAATTATTGTTCGGCTGTCCAAATGTAGAGATTAATAACGGTAGTTTACGGGGGAAGGCACCCCCAATTTTCAGATTGAACCTCCCTAATATTTATTACATTAGTATTAACAAGTTACACACAAAATATATTTATTTACATAAGAAGTAAAAATTCCAGTGTCACGAAAAAAGACGCCAAGTCAATGTATCTTCGTTCATTCTCATTTCTGTCCTCCTCTTATACAGTTCTTTTTCATACCGCCATGTAAAACATCGCCATATTCATATACGACAGAATAGCGATATGTATTGCCTTTTGCCATTCGTTTACTTCAACTAAAATCCTCGCTAAAGACGTTAAATGTCAGAATGGAAAAGAAATTTTAACTGCATGTAGCAGCTTTGATGTGAATATTGTTCTTCGTTATCAAACTGTGAATTTCCAGTCCATCATGGTTAGGTATTTACCGTTTTGTAAACACGCGATACAGCTATATTATTTGCTGATACCAGCCGGTCGAAATTTCCTTCAACCATTTACCGTTTGGTAGTGAATTAACAAAGATTGTTTAATAAGGCGAGATGTTCTTTGATGCGACTTCTGAAGGATTTTAGTTGAGTAAAATATAAAAGTATCAAGAAAGGTTGATTCTTAAACACACTGGCAAAATGCCATGTAGCTGTCAAACTTCAATAACATTCAGACGAAATAATTCAACGTTGTGCACTAAATAAAGTCGTATTTCTTGTCAACACCGCTGGTATTACAGCCCAAGCTTATCGGTTTCTAACCACATAAAGCGTAAAAGGCTAGCCGAACTTCGCGGCCATTTTGTATCAAGCATATTTTTGATTTTGATCAAGTTGAACGTTGCTTTAAAATGCTTTCACGCAGCCTAACATTTGTCATATTGCTTCAGAGACAGCAAGAACGTTAGTTTGATCTTTCGAGCGATACTGCTCGAGTAAAATACCCTCAGTTTTGACAAGGAGTGTGTTTGAACACGAAAATCTCGAAGCGACGCAAGCGAAAGACAACCGTTGTTTTTGTCGTTGTCGGTCGATAAAATATTGATTTTGAACGCCGTAAATTCGCTGTGAAACTCTTCAAGGCACATGTAAACATATTCGTTTGAGCTGTGAGTGCTATTTCGGCACAATATACAAGATCAAACGACGTTTGTAAAGCTTTGTAATGTACAAGAGTAACGATAAACACGGGAAGGCAACTCGCAAACTGTGAAAGGTTTCTTCGCTCCAAATTACGATATTCAAGGAAGTGACCGGATTAAATTATGTAGGCGTGTTCATTAGCATATATTTTGATAACGTTAATGAAGATAACTCACAATTACCTTTGATAAAGTGGGTAAAGCTTGACGTTTCTCTGCCAAAGTTATACTTCATCCAAGTTTGAAAGTGACAGTTATTTGGTGAAATCACTCATCCGTGCGAGATTTCTGATTGGCCCTTTTCCATTGTTTATATTAACCGACTGTGATTGGCCAATTGGGATTTTCAAATAATACCTAACTCAGACAATATAATATGTAATATCGTGTAATCTTTGCATAAAATATATCGCGAAAAATCTTATTCTGAGCTATCTTCGAAGTACGTTACGCCACAGAAACAGAAAACTTTCAATTATTGTTCGGCTGTCCCCAAATATAAAGATAAATAACGGTATTTTACGGGGGGTTTATTACGTTTATTTTAATATCGCCAATAAATCACCAAAAATTATAGTTTATTGTTAACATCATTTTTGAATCTTTACATTTGCAGATATCTACACAATTTCTTTATAACATTATTTCTTTATCTTTGAATACTGTCTGACAAAAACTACCAATTTTCCGAAGGAACTTTGGACATTCTCTCTTGGAAACTGCTCTGACAACAGATGGCGGTGCCCATCCTCCAGGATTTACTACAATGAATGATATACGTGTAGTTTGAAACATGCAATGGCACTTCCTTTTCCCGTGAAGAACTCACCAGTACAACTGTATGTGATAGAACAAGAGATATCATCTCTTGTTAACTGTCTTTCTTCTGTTATTTCATTTGCAACAATTGTTTGACAAAAGAAAGCCACATTACATGTTGCTCGAACATATTTATTGACCTATAGAAACCAAAAAGAACCGTGAAATAGAGACTTCAACAATGAACACAAATTTGATAACATACCGGAACATCAGGATGGTCAACAGAGTAATTGATTGATAACCACGCATTACCCATTTCATTATTCACTCGATCTGCTGATAATTCTGAAGGGGGGATTTCTTTAATATGTGACATGAACAATGTTTCACGTTGTGATGAAGGCCAAACACGCTTATAGATTTGATGGAAGATTAAAGTATTTGGTGAAAATGATTCAATCATTTTACACGACTCCAGAGTAGCTGAAAACATAAATTAGCAGTGAACTTAATTTCTATTTACATTTCCTGAGCATTTAAATTCCTTGACATACTGTCCCAATCCATTCGAACATCTTTATCAAAGAAATAATGGGCCATCTCTCGACCAGTTACACCCTAGAATGATTCAAACAGTTCATTATTGAAGTATAAATAAAAAACTAATAAAACAACACAAGACATTTGGTAGAATAACCAAGGGTGTTATTTTTGACAAGTGCCTTTTCAAACATGAATATGTTTTTAAAAAATACTTGTTCATACAGAAACGTATGAAATTGCCAGCTTCAAAAAAAACTGAATTAAGATTATGTATTGACCTGAACTATGTGGGTTGCTTTCAATGGATCACAAACCACACCACCTTCTTCATAATCTCGTCGATAGACCTGGTTATAAGATAAGGCACCAGAGTTTTATTGGAACAACAAATAAATTATTAAGAGCCTTTGAGGACCACCTTCATCTCGCCATCTTCAAAAACCAATGTCCAGTTTTCATCAACATCTTCCTGAATATATTGTAAGCCTTCTTTCACTTTTGATTGTACCTGAAAACATCCTATAATTAAATAGTGTTTCAGATAATGCTTATGTGATGTTATTCAAGAACCTCGGCTGAGAAACGATGTGTCTCTGTTACTTCTAGTTTTCCAGTTGACATTTCACATGACTGGATATCTGTTTCCTTGGAATGACAGCAAAAAATATTAAATAAAGGTCTCTTTTCAAATTTAAATACTCTTACTAGTTGCTCATCTTCTTCATCATGTTTATCCAGAGCTGTCTCAACAGCATCAAAGAACTCCTCTTCATTCAACATCATATGAGGCCCTTCCTTGATAAAAACATATTTATTTAAAAAGTGCAAAAGTTGCTCTTGTAAAAGAAATATATTGAATACCACAAAATCTGGACCACTGACAAATGACTTTTTTTTTGCAACAAGCAATGCTTTTTTGTATTGATCTTCCAACTTCTTGCGCCTCTCGTATTCCTGAACATATATATTTACTATATTAACAGATAACATATTTCCTGACAGGTTTTGAAATAACCACCTTTTCATATCTTCTTTTCCAATACTCTTCTTTCTTTGTTAACAAATCAATACAGTGTGAGAGGGTTGCAAGAATGCCAGCAGTTGTTGCCTTAAAAGTAATAGCTTCTCCTTTGAAATCTATTGCAAATTTAGAGACATGATGTTGTGATGGAGCAGTTCCGCCAGACAATGACTGGGGTTTCTTCAACATATTCAATGGTAGTGGTGTTGACGACAGCTCTTCCATCTCATCATCTGCATCATGTAGTTCAACTATAATTATGTAAATAATCACTTTTATTCAGCTGTTTGTGGTATGTAATTTCATCAATGAATGTTATTGATGTACTATCAATTTGCAAATAAAAAACTTGTATAACTGTTGTTTACCATGTTCATCTTCAAATAAACCACTGTGAATATCATTCATAGGACTAATGGCATTTTCTGCACAGTTATCAAAGTAGGATTGTAAAGTATCCACTTGTCGACATAAAATATCATGAAATGTTTCCATCTCCATTAACTTTTCCCTTAAAC
Source organism: Renilla reniformis (assembly GCA_900177555.1). NCBI lineage: Eukaryota > Metazoa > Cnidaria > Anthozoa > Scleralcyonacea > Renillidae > Renilla > Renilla reniformis. The sequence continues at coordinate 6,202 of FXAL01032629.1, forward strand.
TTCTTCCTTTTTTGAAAGAAGACGAGGAAGTTGTGGAAAGATTTAAACTTGTCACAGATGAAAGAGACAACATGGATGCCCCTTTACGTAAACTTGTTTCTGAACCGTAACCAGAATCTGATGCCTTCAAAACACATGATAAAATTTCACTTCATTGATGTCAACCTGTACCCTTTCCTCTCATACCCCTTACCTCCCCTTTATATCTCTCCTCACTTCAACACACTTTATCTCTACCCTGACTTTAACACACTTTATTGCCTCCCCCGCTTCAACACACCATGTCCTTTTCCAACGTCAACAAGCTGTACCTCTCTACCTTGCAACACGATATCTCCTTCACACACCATAGCACTTTATCTGCCACTTCCATGCCATGTCATGCTATGTTGTGTTGACTCAAGTATTTACCTTTACCGCTTCCAACATCTCTATCCACGATTGTCTCTCTTCAGGTTCATTTGTTCGTAAATAATATGTTGAATCATTGACACGTACATCAAAGCGACATTCATCAAACTCATGCGTCTAAATGATCAATAATGGAACTCAATGCTTCATTTATTTCTTTATGAATTCGAAGGTACAAACTGATCATGTTACAACACGTTTGTTTTAATCAAAATATCTTACTTCGATTATCGCTTTGCCCAAACTTAAAGAACCACGACATCCTAAGTCTTTGTCAGTGATACTTTTGAAATAGGAGATAGTACCATTTTGAAGAACAATATAACGATCTTGCCATCCATGAATATAATTTGTCCATTTTGACAAATATCCTTCTTTCTCAATTATTGTTTCTTTACCGATATTTCCCAGTTCATCTTCTTCATCTTCGCTAACACTAAGGCTATGTTCATCAGACATCACTCAAGATAATCGAGATAATCGTTCCATACATGGATTTAAAGTAATCGATAATTCAATGTTTTTATTTATTTAATACAACAAGAAAACGGCCGCCATCATTACATAGACCGTGTTTCGTCTCAAGAGAACTAGAACCCAAACGTCATGTGACGTCACTATTACCATATTATATGACCGTAAAAAATAGTAATAAAACAAGAAGGAAACGTTTTGGTGAATGTTTGTCACAATGGTTGTCACACGTATCTTGAGTTTCAATCACGATTACCAGATACTCCTGAACTTTCGATAAGTCTTTGCTATCTTTAGCAATACACATGTAAAAACCTGCATTTTCTTGTTTCACTAACACTATTTCAAGATGGTTTTCAATCACTTTGATGTTAGAGATATTCTGCACACCTGAAATAGATAGCTTGCATCAAGCGAATTGACTTCATGGGTGGAGTGTCGTTGAAATGAACGACTATATTAGCTAATTGTACTTGTGTTGTTAAAATAAAATGACCAATGTGGCTGTGGGTATGCTTGAATGTCACAGACCAGTTCGATAGTTTGTCCAGGAAATGTTTTGACCACTGTCAGTAGTGATGCTGATGCATTGTTCAAAAATCTTAAAGGAACTGAAACATTTTTTTTATTAAAACGAGGCAATGAACAAATATCAACAACAGTAAATAACCTACACGACAGATCAAAATAGTCTGAAGAAACACCATTGAAATTTGGTCGACTAATTTGTAATCGTGATTGACAGGTATACATTCCACCATCCGCGATAGATAAGTTGTACACATGGTGAACAAACTCTTCACTTGTTGCTCTTTCATACGCTATTATTTGTGTCAAAATAGTTGCGTTGTTTTTCTTCAACTTTACCTCAACTTTCCTTTCTGCCATATGATCAAAAATTTTGAGAGTGTCTAGTCTACATTGAAATATCATTTCAGAGTTGTACTTTGCTTCGAAAGCACATCTTTGGCCCAGAATAACATTGGAAATTACACTACCGCTGATATTGACTTTGGGAAAAGCTTCTTCTAATGTTGAAAACAAATCTACATTCATACAGTTGGGCTAATGAAATTTGGAAATTAAATTGGATGTTACCTGGAATATAATTATATTGTATGAATTCTTTATCATCTGTTGCGTCTCCGTTAAAAGAAACACAACAACGGTAATAAAAACTTGGCGATGTTGGCACTTTCAAAATATGCAAATCACTTTTCACAAGTGTATTATCTGCAGAAAAATTAGCACAAATCGACTATAACTCCCTAGCTGTCGGCGTAACGCGACTGCAGCAGCTTGCGCCTTACTCATAAAATAACCAGTTTTGATTTTGGTGTAGTTATCTACTTTCAAATCAGTCCCTTCACGATAATACGGATCATAAAATTGCCATGCCACACTTTTAATCCCATTTTGATGCTTAATTGTACACGTTGTTTTGATTTCATCTCCATTAAAAACAAGGGAATCTGTTCTACTAGGTAGAATTCTTTCAATCGTAATTGCTACACAATGAAACGGTGTGAAAAATTAATTGTAAAATTTGTTACACATCCAAGTCGTTTAATTAATATATATTAATTAAAACACTATTACCTGATTTTCCTTCTATTGCACAATTACAAATGTAAAATGCTAGCAATATCTTCACCAATAAACCCATTATAGTTAGCAACATGCAGGCAAAATGCATTCGATCGGACTTTCATCCACGTACTTTTATTGATTAATGACAGTAACGACAAACAGATCTCAAACAAAAAATATTAATTTGGTGTGCAAAGAAATTAAAACAAGTCGTTTTGGTTATGAACTCTTTGGTTCTACAATAGTTTCAACGGTTTTGTTTAATCGCTAAAGTTTCAATCGAATTGTGAACACGAAAGTAGAACGTCAACGAGAAACCTGGATAACATCAAGCAAGGTATTCATCAACAATAACATCAACAACTATTAACAATTCTATATTATATCATACAGTGTTGTTATACACCATCAAATTCCCATTGATCGTAAGGTTTAGCGGTATTATAATACTCTTCAACTGGCGTACTAAATGCCGTATTTTTTCGAAACGCTGTATCTCTTGTTCTAACTTGTGTTACTCCCTGTAATAAAATATTAGCTATACTTTTGAAGAAAAAGGTATTTTTAGTAACTGTACTATACCTGGTTAATATGATGTGTCTCTGACCAGAATGTTACAGCACACTCTAAATTGACGTCATGAGCTTGTTCAGGAATCTTTTGTTGTGCCGAAAATTCTATAGTCGATATGTTCCTTGTTATTTCAAACAGTTATTTGCAATAATTGATTATACTATTAATGATCAACCTTTCGTGAAGTCCTTCTTTGTGACCGAAACATACTCATGCGGAGATTTTGGACGTTCTAATTCGATTTTTTCTGTTCTTTTTTTTCAACAAAAAAAAACAGATTTTCAACGTTATCATGCCGCAGTACTAGGGTAAAATGCATATGGAAGCTGTACCGGATCTTTTCAATGAGTTGTTTTTCCAACAATTCTAACTTTTTCCCCCTCGTAGATCTCGTGGAATAACGTTCAGGTTTTTGATAGGAACTTTTAGTTGTTGTTAAATTTTCAACTTTCGATTCGAACGTTGTACTCAGAATACCCTGAATGAAATTGATAATGAAAGATGTTATATAGATTAGAACTATACTTTTATAAAACGCAATTACCTTATGCCCAAATTTCAAAATCTTTTCACTGGGTTCCTCGTATTGTTTGCAAGCTCTCTATATATTATGGAGTCATCAGTGTCAATGTTTATCTATACTAAAATAGTGTTTTGAATAACAATCTACTACCTCTTCGACCCAATTCTCTAGCAAGGTTTTACTCCCAGAATTGTTCACCCTTTTTTCAATATAATCGCTCATAGTTTCGTCTTCAACACAGATTGAAGAGATTATTACGCAAATTATCATTCGACTTGATTAGTTGTTACAAGTTGTCATGGTTACAGTGATCGTCAAGGTTACATGGCAGGCTCCAATTACCATCCACCAAAGTGACATTAATGAAAAACTACCTACATTTTATTGCTTATATAAAAAAAGTAATAAGAAAAAAGAAATTATTGTATAATGCATAATTTAGACTTCACAGTTTTTTGCCGTGTTGTTTGGTCTTGTTCATCATTGTCAGTATTTAAAATATTCAATATATCTACTGGTTCTTCATAAGTATTGTTTAAAATGTTTTTTTTAACCACAACATCACTTGATGATTTTGGTATTGCATCATCTGACAGCTCTCCAGAATAACTTGTTATTGAATCAAATGTGGAATCTAAATCTCCTTCAGACACTGTTTCGTGTAAATCTAAACCTCGTGCAACAAATTTATGATTTTTTTCTCTTGGTCTTGTTTGTCCAACTTTGCCACTGGTTCCATTATAATCATTGGAATTGTGTATTATATCAACCCGGTTTTTGCCTCTCAGTTGATATTCAAGGGCACTTGATAATTTATCAACAATTCTTTTATGTACTACTTCATCTTTTACCTGTCCATTCAATGTCACTATGGTTAAACATAACTTCAAAGAATCAACAGCTTTATCATACTCTCCCCTCTGAAAATATACTGCAGAAAGTGCTTCATATGCCTGCCATTGTCCACGGTAATCATGACAATCTTTAGCTGCTTGCAGTGCATGCTTGAAATACTCTTGACATTTCTCAAAATTTCCAAGTTGACCATATGCAAATGCAAGGTTACTGAATGAATGTCCTTGTGAATATCTTTGACCAAGTTCACCTAAAAAAGCAATCAACTCAACTCATACATGCATCAGTGAGACTTCTATCTTAATGTTCACCTGTAAATTAACCTACATACCATATAGCTGAATAGCTTTTTCATGATAAATAGTTGCATTCACAAAAGATCCAAGTTGATTGTGAATTGCTCCTAAATTTTGACAAACACATGCTTGTAATTTTTCATCCTTTCCTCCAGTAGTTTGGATTAGATTCAATGCTTTTGTCAAATGTAATACAGCATCATTAAAATTTCCCAATGATGTGAACACCAAGCCGATATCACTACAGATTTTTGCTAAACAGGAGAAGGTCCAATTATTACATCAGGATGTATAATTCAAATGTAAAATACAATGGTAACCATACCTTTCATCAAATCATTGTTAATTTTCTCAACTTTCTCAACAATACTTTGAACAAGTTCATAACATTGCTCATTTTTCATTTCAGCAAGCAATGTCGCCCTACTACTAATGCATAATAACTGGTGTCTATCATCCATCAATTGTTCAAATACTTTTTCAGCAATTTGAAACATCCCACAAGATTTATTCAACATATTGAGTGTTATATACGCACCAGCAAGTTTCAATAACACTTCACCTTGCATTTCTAAGTTTTCATTATTTTTATAGATTTTCAGGCACACTTCATAGTAAGATATTGCCTCTTCTTTTTTCCCCAATATATCATATGCTATGGCAATATTATAGTGAACATCAGCATAGTTCACAGTACCATCACATTTTTCATTTGAAGGAATTGATCTCAACAAATATTCTAAACCTTGGGAAATGTCTCCTTTTGTTATACAACACGCTCCAAAATTGAATAAACACGATCTCAAAGTGAAGCTTTCTCCGTTTTGCTCAGCAAACTCGACAGCTTTTGCATAAGATGAATACGAATTTTCAATGTCGCCATATTTCATAAATTCATGCCCATCTTTTGTACATTTTTCTATTGTTTCAAGAAGATTACTGCCAATATCTTGTATGTCTGCCATTTACTCCGTATATTACTCTGTATTTTGTTTATTTTTTAAAATATCAATCATGACAAATTCGGCGTCGTTCTAATCAGCCTTTGTTCTATGGTTGCATAGCAACAGCGTATGGAATATTCAACATAGTATTTAATTTATTTGTGTAGATCTGAAAGTTAACAAACAATTTGTTCAGTTTCTTTGAGAACTGCAACTGATTCTTTATATTCTTTTGATTCTGATAAATCAGTTTCTTGGTCCTATTAATTAAAACAACAACATTATGATACATATGTATAACACATATGGCAGTTCATCACCATTCAATTGCTTATATATATGTTTAT
>FXAL01032978.1:613-11164 GCA_900177555.1 Renilla reniformis
TCATGGATAGTTTATTAGGGTGCATTAATACTGGCTGGAGCTTGGGCCTCATATACACTTCCACAGGAGGTACTGCGCCTCCCTGAAGAGCCAATCTTCTGGGAGCTGTCAACCCCCCTGGAATACCATCTTGTAACAAAGGTGCATGGTTATGTTGTTGGGTTATTTGACGGTTTTCAGTGACTCCAGTTTGGATCTGCGGGCTTGCAATATTCTGGGTGGCACCATCCAGGTTCACAGGTTTATTCAGGTAGCGATGGATCGGTGTGGTCATATAACGATGTATTGGTGCTTGATATTTGTGTATTGGTTTGAACATGATATGTGTTGGTTGGTTACTAGCTTGTACGTGTTGTGTGTCGCTAGGGTTGCGTCCAATGGTGGTTGCTTGTATCATCTGATTACCTGGTTGTCTTTTTGAAGATACTAAATTAGTTCTTTTGCTGATGAATGATGAATCGCCATGTAGTGTGGTGGTATTATCAGTTGTGGTATTACCAATAGTGGTGGTAGTATTATTATTATCAGTGGTGCTGGTGGTAGTGGTGGTATTTGCCCTCGTTCTGTTTAGTTCACTTTTGAAGAAAGATACCAATAACTTCTTAGCTCTCTTCTCATGGTTTTTATGTATCAAATGTCTATGATTTGTGGCTGTTTTCGAAATATCTAATATCTCCATCATATCCAAGTCATTGTCCTTAATTTCATCTTGTTCTTTCAAATTTATGCGAGATTTTATCAGAGTGGAGTTGTGCTTGATTCCTTGATCAGTGGTCCTATTATTACTGGACGTGTTGTAAATACGGTTTTTAGGGGTACTCGGCGATATTAAATGACCATTCTTCGACCTTGCATCAGACACAACCAACAGAAAACACCATAGTAATATTATTATATGTACATGAAAAACGCGATCAATTTTAGACCACATTATTAAGACAGTTTTAAAACACCAAAAACTTCTTTCTCAAGCCATCTCTTCTTTTAGATGCTCCCACAAAAATCGCTTTACTTTTCTCTAGCTTTTACTACATTCCTGACTTTATTTCTTGAAGATTTGAAATTCTTATAATATATTTCACGACAGTGTTTATTATATTTACTGCTTAGTAAGATATGATACAAATATGACCTGGTACCTGTTCCATTTATAAACTGCAGCGATCAAGCGTAACAAATAAAGTTTAATTACTCGTAAAAGCCGCACACCGCCATTTAACTTTGTAATATATTACTCCTTCTTTCAAGAAACGTATTTGACAATCTATGTCCTATTCTCTCACTCCTTCCTTGGAACCTTTCTTCTTTTCTTTCTTTCATTCCTCCCCCATCCTCTTTTCTTTCTTCCTTCTTTCCATCTACTAGCGTATTTTATCTATTTTCCATCCATTCCATTGCATTCCTTGTCTAATCCATTCCAACCTATCTTTGATCTTCCTTTCTGAACTCGTTATTATCAGCCTTGCTTGTTTAAGGAAGAACAAATGTCCAAACAACATCATTAAAAAGACTTGTATTTTCCATCATCAATCTTCGTTGTCATTTTTAAAATGTCCTGATTTGTGATGGTAATCGTTAACCACTTGCTTTTCTCTTAACCAATGTTTTATTATAAAATACCACCACTGATTCCAGTTAATATGACAGATAAGATGGTACTAGGAGAAAATAGTTGATATTATAACACCAAGATCTTTTTATAACCAGGCCACTATCCAGTATCTTCACCATTCCATACCTTCACAATTGTCTCCCATCCATTTACCAACACAATGACATTTATAACCATCTAATTCATGTTCATGACATCTACCACCGTGTTGACAAGGATTAGTTGAATGACACTGTGATTCGACTGAAAATAAAACACTCTAGTTCATGTTGGGTAGAAGCATAGAAAATAAAGCACGCTTGCTCATGTCGTATAGCAGCATGAAGACAAAGATAGCGTGATAGATTCAGTGTCGTTACGATGTGGCTTAAAATACACGAGGCAAATGAAAGTGTAGAACTACTTACGTTCACATGTTCTTCCGAGGTAACCATCTTGACAAGAACACGTGTACATGTTACCATGAGCGTTGCATACACCACCATGGTAACATGGGTTACTAGAACACGGGTCTGGAACTATAAACGATGGTTAAACATCACAGGAAGCTGATAGCTACATAGTTATAAATTGTCTTCTTACTTTCACAGCTCAGGCCATCCCAGCCTGCGACACAAGCACATTTATAATCAAAATCATCTTCATGGCATGTACCACCATGTTGGCAAGGATTGAGAGGAAAACACTTGGATTCCACTGGTAACACAAACAATGCATGGTTGATGCACAATACCAATGTAAGTACCGTGGTTTATTGAAACTTTAATGAACTTACCTTCACAGTTTTTACCAATATAACCATATATACAACTACAACCATACTCGTGATCAACTGAAGTACATGAACCACCATTATGACAAGGATTGGGAAGACATTGATCTTTCACTATAAATTAATGATTTTTTGAAGATTATTAAACCTAGTTCATAATATTGAGCACAATATTATTAAAATACCTTCACATCTTGTGCCACGGAAGCCTTTATGACAACTACATTCAAAGCCATCTTTAAGGACAGTACACTCTCCCATGTTTTCACAAGGATTCGGATGACATTTACTCGTATCTAATACGATATTATTTTCATGAATATTACTGATCAATATATCATATATAATGATTATTACCTTCGCAATGTGGTCCTTTAAAACCGGTAGCACAATGACATTTATACGTTTCTTCCACTGAGTAACACGTACCCCCATTACGACAAGGCTTAGTGTCACATTCATCGAGTCCAACAGGCACTGAAAGAAATGTATTATAAAGAAGTTAGGGCCTGAGGGAGTAAAGAAGTTGAGAAATAAAGAAGCAAAGAAGTAAAGAAGCAAGCACCATCTAATTAGCAAGAAAGCGAGAGTTGATCATAGTCATACTTGGTACATGGTACGGATAAACGTAGCGTCGAGGAAACATAGGAAAACGTTTAATAAATGGTTGATATCGTGGAATAGGAATTGGTACTGGAATTCTTTGAATACGGACTTGTGGTGGTGTTCGAATGGGTACTGGTACTGGTACTGGGACTTTCTGGATCTTTGGTGGACTAGGTACAGCATATGGTACAGCTATTGGCACAGTCTTGGTAATGCCTGGTTCTCGAATACGTACTGGTACTGGGTATGGTACTCGCTGTATTGATGGTGAGATCACCATTGGGCGTATCCTTGGGAACGGTCGGTAATAGCGGAGTGGTGGTGGTGAGATATGTGATGGTACCACGCTTCCATATGATGGTAATTGTGCTGGTATCATGTGACTATGTGACAGTGGTGCCATATGGTTACTTGTTAATGGTGAATATTGTTGTGGTACCATTACTTGTCTGGGTGATGCATCATCTGATTTAGCTTCAGTAGTTTGTAAACCTCCGTCTTCTGTATCATCTATAACTCCTTTATCATTGCTAAAAGTCTCGCTCTTTCCTTCAGGAGTACTAAACTCTTCAGGACCTACTTCATGACGATGTAATGTCCCTGTTTCATCTAAATGAAATAATCTTTGTTCATTAGGATCCCTTGTGAACGTCACAACATTCTGTCGTTTATTGGAGCCAGTATTGTTTCCTTGGATTTTTATTTCAAATTTCTTGGCTAAATTATCGTTTGGCGATTTCTCTTTCGAAAATGTTTTATTTCTTGATAATTTCTCCAGTTTTTTCATCCCTGTTCCTTGTGATATTGATGAAACTAGAAGGAATAAAACCAAACAAGCAGATAGTCGCTTCATCTTTCTTCTCTTGGCTTCGCTTTTTAATTACACCATCGTATTTATTTTTTGTCAATTTTCTGCCATTTTTTAGAAAGATATATTATATTTGTTGATTTTTGTCACTGATTACCAGTTCTGATCGTTTACGCTTTGTTCAGTCAACCGAAATACAGCAGTTCCCTCCTTGTCGTAAAGCATACATGTATTGTATAATATTCCTTGTCAAATATCAGAGTAGGAAAATAGAAAAGACTAAACTAATTGAGGAATTAACTAGGCTAATCCTTTGATTTCTACTACAAAACTATTACTATAGATTGTTTGTAGACAGACTCCACATGTTCATTGCTGGTGGATAATTCACGCAACGATTCATTTCTAATCTATCTTTCCCACTAACCTTATAAAATATCATATATATATATGATTAACTTGTTCATTTTTCAATTTGATTGAAAAGATATGTGATCGTTATTACTTGAAATCTTACCACGATGTTAAGTTATTGGATTATATCACATTTGTGGTGTATCTCAAGTTTGCTCATTTATATACAAGTAAAGACTGTAGTTGGTGTTACTACTAATAACGTGGAGAAGAAAGTGGATAGACTGACTTCATTAAACACGAAACCAAAGAGATATCTGAATAGCAATGATAAGAGAATAAACGAAGATCAGGATTATTTGAAAAATAAAGTTACAGATAATTATGACAAGCAGGATGCAAAAAGACAATATATTTATGGAGGACCATCGATGTATTCGTCCTTTCAACCACGAAGAGATATCGTGTCTTACCCTCATTTAAGAAGGGGTAATAATGCTTGCTGTAATCACGCTACACTATAGTAGATCATTGTATTGATGGTACATTACTTAGTATATGGTTGATTCTCCTAGGATCTTGTCCACACCATGTTTGCTATCATGGTGGTGTTTGTGTACGAACACTACATGGTTTTTATTGTGATTGTGCTGATAACTACATTGGTTCTCATTGCGAATGTACGTTATAAACTAAACGAGCCTACTATATTCTGTTCATTAATGTCTTTCTATTCCTTCCTAGTTAAACGTGCTTGTTTACAGAATCCTTGTAAGAATGGCGCTAGTTGTACTGAGCTTGGTCAAGGAGAATTCACGTGCACCTGTCTCACAGGATCAAGTGGCAATACTTGCGAACGTACGTGAATACCTCCTTTTTAAAACTCAATCTATTTCACATCCTCGTATATTAACCCATTACTCAGCATTAACTGAGGTCCAATCTTCTTTACTCTTTTCAACCCACTACATTCTCTTTCTATTCCCTCGTCTCTCTTTTCTCTTTATGGATATTTTAGTCCATTTTTCCAGTGAAAGATTGGTGTTTACCAAATCCTTGTAACAACGATGGTCATTGTACTCAAATACAAGATGGTTATCATTGCACTTGTAAACTAGGTTACAAGGGTGATCGTTGTCAAAGTACGCTCACAATCATTCAATTGTAATCTTGTTTATTGGATATAACAACGTTGTTTGATCATTTTAGTGAAAGCCTTGTGTTTTCCTAATCCTTGTAAGAATGGTGCGACATGCTTAGATAAACAAAATGATTTCCAATGTTCTTGTACTCTTGGCTTCCGAGGGCGTCTTTGCGAAGGTGAAGTCCGCATCTTAACTACACTTATAATATAAACAAGGCCACACTGATCATGGCGCATTGTTATTAGTGACAAGTGAATGCAAAGCTGATCCGTGTCGTAATGGTGGCACATGTGTTGAAATGGCGGTTGGTTATAGATGTTCGTGTCTCAAGGGATTTGTTGGTAAAAACTGCGAAGGTAATGGTTGTTATTGGCGACTATAGCTATGGTCATTGTTAGTGATGGTAGTATATTTCTCTCGTAGTCACCATATGTAGTCCTAATCCTTGTGCAAATGGTGGTGCCTGTAAGATACATGGTCATCATTATCGTTGTGATTGTAGTCAACATTACGTTGGCAAACATTGTCAAGGTTTGTGCTACTGAAGTCACAATATATCATCTAAACGTCATAGAAAAAAACGTATTTAAACTAAATTGTTTCAGCATTAAATCCTTGCTTGAATAAACCTTGTTTAAATGATGGACAATGTCTCGTGAATTTCTCTTCATCTGGGGACCCTGGTTTTCATTGTAAATGCACACAAGGCTACTATGGTAATATGTGCCAGTTGAAATAACTCAATGGCACACAATGGACTAGTGAAGGATTCAATGAACGTGATTGAATAACTCATTATAGAACTAATGTTAATTTAATTAAAAGTTAATCCGTAAAATTTAAAATATTTTTTAAAAGAAACATAGATCAAATAAACAAAATAAATCTGTGTGATATACAATTCAGCATGTATCTTTTCATTGATAACACGTCTTCATTGATCACGGTTGTTGCATTGCTTTCAGTTAGGGCAGGTGGCAACATACATGATTCTCTCATGAAATCATCATCTCTTATCAAACAAAAGTGAACAAAATGGCGAAAGACTCAAGAAACTAGAATATATTGTTTTTCGTATTTCATTTTTTCCCTGTTGTTTGTTCCTACAGGCTGTCGACATGTCTAATCCTTGATTTGTGGTCAAAGACATCAATACGTTATTATGGGACCTGCTGTTGTTTTATGTATTCTATTCATAATTGTGGACAGTACTAATATATCTGGGAAGAACCTGAGATCAAGTGATAATACTACAGTAACTGCTAGTGCTACAAAGAGCTTTAACAATGATTTGAAAACTCTATTATCAAATGATACAAATGATGATGTTGTCCGTAAACGAACATTGAAGATTACACGTATTCACACTGACCCTAATCTTGGTAGTGGAGGATCAAGTCCGGGTTTAGCTAGATCACGTTTAGCCTCGCTCAGATCTTCAACTTTTAAACCTATTCATATTTATGGATCAGTTCCTTTCAAGAGTTTTCTTAATGCTCTTTCCAAATCATCTTCTAATGCAGCACCATCTGCCATTCCTAAGTCATATGCCGCCAGCCCCGGTTATCAACCAGCAACCAATGCACCACAGGGCAGGGAACCAGTTGTTAACCAACCAATTGCACCAGCTCGGGTACCACTACCACCAATGCTGTCTGCCAGATCATTCCCAATACTGCCTCAGGCACCACCACCGATGTTACCAGCCCTACCATTTGATGGACCATTACCACCGGAATTAATGGCACCATATGCTGGTCCTTTTGGTCCTATTGCTCTTGGTCATTTTAACCAACATTTCCACCCTCATGTACATCATAAAGGTGAGTGGTACCTTCCTAGTTCATCATACAACCATAATAGAAGGCAACACTAAACTAGTCAATAATAATAATAATACAATTGTATCTTTCACCTCAGCTTTTACAAGAGCGAAATGTTTTCCTAATCCTTGTCAAAATGGTGGTTTATGTACTGCCTTCACTAATTCCTTCGAATGCACTTGCCCTCTTGGTTATAAAGGCAACCATTGTGAAGGTATTTAAATCATTGTTTGTTTCATTAATTACGTTTTGATGACCGTCTGGTTTATTCCAGAGAGAAACCAATGTGTACCTAATCCGTGTAAAAACGGCGGTAATTGTTATGATGATGACGATGATAATTATAAATGTACTTGTGTAAGAGGCTATAACGGTTTCAATTGCGAAGGTAATTAATATTTAGACAAAGAATTTCCTTTGCTTCTGTCGTTCATGAGTCATCTTTCATGGCGTTGTGTTTTAAGAAATGAGTAAATGTGTACCAAACCCGTGTAAAAATGGTGGAACCTGCGTCGAAGATGGTGATAGTTTCAACTGTGAATGTGAAGAACATTATAATGGTCACCATTGCGAAGGTGTGTCTTCTCTTCCTTGCTTTCTTTCTTTTTTGCCTTTTTACTTTTTTTGTTTCTCTTTGCTTCTTTCTTTAGTTCATGATTTTTGTAATGTTGATAATCCATGTCTTAATGGTGGTTCATGTACCAACACGCACGATGGTTACGAATGTTCGTGTAAACATGGTTATATGGGACAGGATTGCGGAGGTAGGGCAGTTGTGTCTTCCCTTGTATCATTATCATTTCACTACTGACACTCGTTGTCTGTTTGTTCAAAGATATTGACGTGTGTCATGAAAATCCTTGTGATAATGCTGGGACATGTATCAATGATGGTAATGGACAGTTTTCATGTAAATGTGACCATAATTTCCGTGGTGTCACTTGCGAAGGTGAATGGTGATTCCAAAAACCATCTTGAAAGTATTTGTTAAAAGTGTTTTATTGAATCTATGTTCTAGATAAGATACCACCATGTGAGGTAAATCCGTGTGAAAATGGTGGTAGTTGTATGGACCAAGGAGAGAAGTTCGTATGTCACTGTCCTGAACATTATAGAGGAAGAACATGCGAAAGTAAGATGTCAATGGTACAACATCTCAAGTTGCATCTCTGTGATAAGGATTCCAAAATGCTCTTATTTCAGCTCAGATCCACACACCATGTAGTGGTGATCCGTGTCAAAATGGTGGCACTTGTCATGCTTTAGAATATGGTGATTATGAATGTAAATGTCCACATGACTTTGGTGGAATACATTGTGAAGGTGCGTCGGGAATTTGACATTGTTATAAAGGACATATCAATACGAAATGTGATATATTGCATTATTAGTGCAAGCTGAACCATCGTGTTATTCATGTCATGACCACGCGACTTGTAAAAATGACCATTGTGAATGCTTGGATGGTTATATCGGTGATGGACGTCATTGTGAAGGTGTGAAGTGACTTTTGATGATCATTTTGGTATCTTTCTTCATTACGACGATGTTGTAACGTAGTAGATCTTTGTTTGTTTGTTGATTTTCAGTTGTGAATCATTGTCATCCTAATCCTTGTTATAATGGTGGCGTATGTCATGACCATGCTGATGACTATGATTGTGTCTGTGCAGATGGCTTCATGGGCAAAGCATGCAGAGGTGCACTATGGTTTTACCTTCATTTCCACACTATGCTCATTCGCGTTGCTTTACCCAATGAGCATTTTGTTATAGCAAGACTTTCGTTTTTGTTTTCCTAGAACCAAAACCATGCCTTTCTCAACCATGCAATAATGGTGGTACATGTTTTGACCGTGTTTCCAGTTCATGTTTGACTGGTGAATCATGTGATGATCATAGTTATGAATGTAGTTGTCCTTTGGACTACCATGGTACCAACTGTGAACGTAAGAAACACCATATAAACCATTATTCACCATTACTACCAATACAATCTCCAAAACCAGTCTTTCATCGAACATTTTTATCTCTTTGTGATCAGATCCTAGTCCATGTCATCCTAATCCTTGTCAAAATGGCGGAGAATGCGTATCTCAGTCAACGACGTATATCTGTCAATGTCCTGTTAGATACAGAGGCTCACAATGTGAAGGTGCGTGTGTGATGGTCAGTCTTGCTGGGTTAACAGAAGGTTGAAAGTGTCTTAATGTTTGTAGAAGATAAATGTGCATTATGTGGATCAAACGGGAAATGTCAGAAAGGACAATGTATTTGTAATCCTGGTTATGCTTCATCAAATGGCGCTTGTAGTCCAGGTATCTCTCAACAAGGAATGGTTCGTATTTGTTTGTCATTGCTAATATATTCTTTCTTATACTAGTTGTTACCACTACACCAGCGCCCGTTCAAGCCGAACCTGTGGGTGCTTCCCCACCTGTCGGTGCTTCCCCACCTGTGGGTGCATCTCCCCCTGTGGGTGCGTCCCCACCTCGTAATCCATGTGTTCCCAATCCTTGTCAACAAGGTGGTACTTGTACACCATCCCCAGGTGGTACAGAAGTCACTTGTCAATGTCCACCAACCCACACTGGCAAACTATGTACAGAACAAAGTAGGACCTCATCTTTCTCCGTTATAAAACCGTACTAGACTATTAATACGAGTATTTTATGTTATTAGTGAAAAGCTATTGTCATCCTAACCCTTGTTTGAATGGTGGTATTTGTTCTGAAGTACCAAATGGTTATAAATGTCAATGTGTTGGTCATTTCAAAGGAACTAATTGTCAAGGTCTTCTATTTTATTCCTTCCTTCATCTCTTCTCGTGTTTCGTTCATTCATTACATCCCTCATTCACTTCTTTGTTCCTTCTTTCCTTTCTTCCCGCCTCACGAGGTCTTTTTGTTCTCATCCTATCTTCGTCTCTAATTCAAACTTCTCTTTGTTTCTACTATTCTTTATTCATCTCTTCTTTCTCTCTTCTCTTCTTCTGTTTTTCACTCAACTAATCATTATTTCAGAGGATAATTGTGATCGCTGTGATCTTCGTGCAGTGTGTATCCTTGGCGCTTGTCAATGTCGTGCTGGTTACACTGGTGATGGATATCAATGTTCTAAAAGTAATTAGAATCAATGTAGCTCTTAATCAGAATATATTGTATAGCAGCTAATTAGAATACGTATTGTATTATTCTAGTTAAATCGTGTGGTGGTTGTAGTCCGCAAGCTTCGTGTCAGAATAATAAATGTGTATGTAATAATGGCTATACTGGCAATGGTCAAAGTTGTAAACGTAAGTAGCTAAAGTAATATCTGAGAAAGCAACCCAAAAATACTACATCATCTTTACTATATCTTAGCAACTGGCTGTTCTAATTGTCCTTCTAATTCTAAATGTGTCTATGGTATATGTGTTTGTCTACCAGGATT
>FXAL01033007.1:0-11107 GCA_900177555.1 Renilla reniformis
TGTTCCCTGAGGTCCACTGACACCCTAAATTAAAGTTCAACGTTATAATAATAAACGTTTTATTTTGGTATTTTCTCAATGACTCACCGAAGGTCCTGGTGAACCACGTGGTCCCCTTCCTCCTTTGGGTCCTTGTTCACCCTACAATATGAATTGTTAATGATTATAGAAAAGAATCATGTGAAGATTCCGTGAAATTCTACGAATGAGTTCATAAGCCATAGCCTGGTGTCTATTAAAACTCAGGCTTTATCAATGTTCAGTAAACCCTGGGCTCTATCAATGTTTATCAAACTCAGGGTTCTATCAATGTTTATTAAACTCAAAGCTCTATCAATGTTTAATAAGCGTGTAATTCAATCAATTTTGCAAAAAAAAAACGTGCCAAAGTACCATTATACCATTTTCAAAACTTATATACCTTGCCGCCATTGGTACCGGGGGTGCCAGGTGGTCCATCAACTCCATCAGATCCTGGGGGGCCTGAAAGACCGTCTGGACCAGGAGCGCCGGGTGAACCAGTTTGACCCTACATAACGAAAATTTGTATAACAAACCGATAGTTCTCCATCCGTGATGGAAGTTGGGACATGTAGGCATGATTGTGCTCGTTTTAGAATTTTTAGAGAGTTTCTTGAAAAATGAGAAAATGAGAACTAACTCAAGTTCACTTGTAGAAATTTATCAAAAACTATAACGGCGCTTGACAACTGAACAATTTTCCAAAAATTGTTGCGCACAATCGGGACATCCCTAGGTACAAATCCATTTGACCCAAAAGAGAAAAAATTCATAAATAAATTCATCAAAATTCTCCTGATTTTCACGCCCACATTTTCTAGCGGTTTTTCCTTGGACGCCGCCGTTAAAAAGTATACAACTCACTTTCTCTCCATCAGGACCTTTCAATCCTTTCACACCACTTTCTCCATTAGATCCCTATAATTCAGAACATACGTTATTTCACAATTCAAAGTAATACTACTACTTTTTATGAATTTCAAGAACATTAATTAAATCTGTCCAAAAAAAGATCTAGGATTATTCATGACTCCCATCCAAAGATTTCACGTCGATAAATAATAATAGAAGGTTTAGCTTAATGTATATGTGGGCGTCAAAATGTATTCATTTGTATGTAGTTTAAATATACACTACAATTTACATCTTTAGTTATGGACGTGTCAGTCTACTGTGCAACTAGTCAGTGTTGTTCCTGAACGGAGTGCAGATTTACAGCATACAAGATCCTAGTTAAAGTGCCTACGAAAACAAATGTTAAATAGCCATTGTAAAATCGGTCAACTTTAAGGATTAACTATTCCTTAGTTATTTCTCAATATCTTAATTCTTTTTCGAAAGAGAACGTATATAATTAATGTGGAATTGAAACTCGGAATTTTCCTTGTAAATCAACAACACATTCTTTTAGGACATTTTGTTGTGTGAGCTGAGGGTCCTTCTGCATTGTACGTATTACTAGTAATAGCTATGTGAGGTACATCTGTTTTCGAAGGCACTTTAAAGATTTGGCTATCAAACAAATATTGAAATACTACGACATGTGTCCTATTTTACCGGAGGTCCTGTGAATCCCGCTGGTCCTTGTTTTCCTCGTACGCCTGGCTCACCCTACGTATGAAATATCAATATTATTGTTAGTCATGAGGTCATCCAGAGATACATGTGACAAAGCCACTCATAGAAAATTGCAAATAGAAAAGTAGTCGCGTGTTTTTGTGACGTGATTATTTACTTGGTAATAAGAAATGTTGAAAAAAACGAGGAAAACATGTGAAAAACGAGGCTGAGTGTTTTACATGCTTTTTGAGTATTCTAGTATTCTTGGAAATGTCCAAAGACATATGTAAGCAATATTCAAGAAAACAACGAGTTTTTTTATTTATTCATGAATTACCAGTAACGCATAAAAAAACACGTGAATTGCAGAGTTCTTGTATGCCATGATTTGACACCACTAAGTACATTCCCGGGTTGGAGGCTATGTTGGTTTCTTTTTTTTGCTACATCTTTCTCCACTGTGACACTACATTGGTAGTGACCATTGAACTATACAATATATACAACTGGTAGCGTGGAAATTTTAAGCCATTCGTACCCAGACATTTCACGCAACTCTCGCGCGCATTATGTATTTTACACCATTGTCAAAACAAAGCATCAATGCATGATCAAAGACAGGAATCGAATCAATCACAGGAACCAATGTCTGGAAGTCAAAGTTGGCTTCAAAAACACCGCACGCGAATATTAGCAGCAAGCATGCCAGTAGTTAGTATATATAGTCCAATGGTAGTGACAGGCGATAGCCATTTCCCAAACTCGTGACCTCACAAATTCTCAAATTGATCTGATATAGCTACCGAATATACCATTTTAGTATAGGAACACTTACATTCGATCCGGGATTACCAGTGTCACCTTTCGGTCCTTGTTTTCCTTTGTCGCCCTACAAAAAAATTAATGTTTGCAAACTATGAACAACACTGGATTGGTACTTGTAGCCAAATCATCGTGGTTACCTTTCCACCATATGGACCAGTAGCTCCAACTCCTCCTTTAGCTCCAGAATATCCCTAATAAATGTGTAAATACATGTGTAAATACATTTTTTATTTGTAGTTAGTGGAAAACGTCATCTTCGCAGGTTTAAGGAAAGTCAAAGTTTTGGGAATGACGTCTAAGTTGTCGCCGCAAATTACATTCTTTTTGTTTCATATCATGAATAAGCCTGCTTTGACGTCATTTCATAAAATGTACCATCTAATAAACCAATGAAGATGACGTTCTCACTAACGAAATATATTGTGAATCATCTTGAAATTGCCTAGATAATCAACAAAATCAAACAGTCGAAGTATGACATAGGGACTATAAAGAATGCAAGTAATTATGTGTAGAGTTGTTTGTGAATCTTCTCATAGTTTTTGTAATTCTCCGCTCGTGAATACAATGATTAATTGTTATCAATCAGAATCTGTTAACTTGCGTTGACTATTGTCTATAAATATTGAGTTGTTTCGTCGCACGTTTTTTTCATTAAAAATTAAAAATTGTCGAACATTCGCGTTGACTGAAAACGCAGTCCATATTTTCCGGTTAACAGTTCTATGGAAAGGCAGGTGTGACGTCCTTTTTACGACATCTTGCGGTTCGCTTGTCACCACTCGCAAAACGACAGTTAATGATGGGAGAGTTAACATTAGACGACGTGCGATCTCGTTTGACGAAGGTTCAAATAGGTTGACACCTATGTTAACCATGGCAACCATAATTACTCACCTTGTCACCATCAGGTCCTGGAGCACCCTGTGGTCCTGGTGGACCATCAAGACCCTAAAAATTGAAGTGAATGATGTTGATATCGTGACGAAGGGAATAATGTCTTCTACTGAATACACAAACCTCGTAAAATGTTCAAAAAAATCAAGCTCGTTCGTGAAATATACTTGATATAGTTAATTAATAGTCATGCACTGATAGAAGTAGTCTATAGTAGAAATGTTTCAGTAGATATTTTTTTCTTCGGGCAATAGTAGTTAGCAATTGTAATATTGTTTTTTCGCAACATGGGTTCCTTTTTTTAAACAGATTGAAAAGCTCATTTGTGAAATATCTGGATCGTGTTGAAAATATCATTATAATGCCGCCAGACCTATTATCAGTTTATAGAATGTCTAAATATTCAGATGAAATAAAAGAGTTGTCAACTGATAAATGTTATCTATGACAGTCCTGAAACCTCATCCCCACGTTCTTTACGACGGCTTCTTTGCGCAGTTTGCACCCAAAGTTGATGAGATCTGCGAGAAAATGAGATATAGAAGAAAGGTACTCACGCTTGGGCCAGGGTTTCCAACTTGTCCATCGGAACCTGGTTTTCCAGGTGTGCCCTAAACCAGATAACAATTCTTTTAGAATTGACAATAACTGATATATTCAGCTTTATTTAGATATCAATGGGGTTTGGAAACGTAATATTCGCGACAGGTATACGCGTATGAAATCGAATATACGAAAGCGTAGATCTCAGGTTATAGATATCGTCAATCCTATAACAGTGTTCCGGTACTTGAAGAGCTGGCCAACATTCCAATAATTTAAATTAGCCCATTTGAAAGAATTATAATAACTTACAAACATGTAGAAGTCACGTGATATACCACTACTTACCGTGGGGCCTGGGGAACCATCACGTCCGGGTTTACCAGCAATACCTTTGTGTCCCTAAAATAAGAAAAAAAATCATGTCAATTTAAACTACGATAGCGTTTTATGGTGGAATCCGCGTTCGGTATATATTATAACCGTGTATATCATAAGTAATGCTTTACGCCATAATGAGTCAGTGATCAGCAAATGACACCCTCGCACCAAATACGAGGGAAAACATAAAGAATTGGTTATGATCTTTTCTACAAATTTACTTGATCATTATTACAATGTAGTGGATAAACCTACTGGGCTGGAGCAGAGCGAAGAAAGAGGTCAGGGCTCTGTATGATTTGATTACATTTGGTTTGCTTGGATTAAAAGCAGATCACTGGTCATTCAGTAAAAACTATTTGGAAATATGTTTGGTTGCTTGCTTAATGTGTATCATCTGCTCCACGAGCGCTTCAAATCATATTTCAGACCTTGAATACAAAAGAATCGCACAAGACGGACCTAACAGGAACCATTAAAATTCCAAATATCAATGATCGGTTTTTTTCTTTTCAGCAATAGCGAAATGATCGAAGGAAATCCTCACTTCGGGGAAATCTGCTGAACACATTTGAATAATTTTATTACGTTATGCTGACATTACCTTCAGTCCCACTGGCCCTTGAGCGCCTTGTTCTCCAACATTACCATCTGCACCCTAGAGAAAGTTTGATAATTAAAAAATGAATCATGAAAATCAATTCTTCAGCGATCTAGTAACAGGTGAAATCATCCCAAATTCCAATTCAAGTTGAGATATCAGTTGTACGAAACTTAAGTCACTTGCTTTACTATATTATAATAATTTGAAAACCGAAAAATTCAATCCAAAATTCCTTATTTTTCAACCAAAATATTTTACTTATCATATGCTAACAACATAATGGTGACTTAAGTCGAATCGAGCCATTTTGAACCCGTGAAAACACGTAATCTTACGAGAGAATTTTGAGACTAACGTTTCAACGAGCAAAAGTTTGTCGAAACGTTAAAAGAATAAAAAACCATGCCATGTAAAGTTTGAAGCCTGACTCGTTGTTAAACTGTTAAAATAGGAGAAAAAATAGGCACTTACCGCGTTCCCTCTGGTACCATCTAAACCATTCTCACCACTGTAACCGATCACACCCTTAATTGGTGAGATTTGATGTTTACTATAGTAGTCTCGAAAAACTGATTGATATGATATTCAAAATATCATACACCAGTATGTTCGGTAGAGACCTACCTGTTTGCCCTTCTCACCAGGCGCACCATTAGCTCCTGGGGTTCCCATGACACCAGGGTCGCCATTAGCACCAATAGCACCGGGGGGACCAGGTGGTCCTTGTGGGCCCTAAAATGCCAACATCTGAGTGAAACGCCATATTGGAAAACATCTTTGAAGCAGTTCAAAACGCATCATATAAACTCTATTTTGATTATGTGAGAAACAAACTTCACCTGTTGACCTGGAACACCATCGATACCATCTTTGCCAGGTTGACCAACAGAACCCTGAATGAATAGGTGTCCAATATTCGAAAATAATATCTCTGATTTAAGATTACAACATGAATACTGCCATATGTAGATAATAAAGACTCTTCCTCTTTCACAACATTTCGCCAAAAAGGTTACGCTTCAGTGAAATTAACGAATTCTTGGTAGTAAATATGCATAATGAGGTATCAAGGCTGGTTTCCATTTCCTTCATTCGTATCGCAGCGGATCGTAGCGTATTCCATTGTCTTAAAGTCGTTAGTTCTGCTCGAGAGCCTACATTTCAATGAAATACGCTATGATTCGCTAAGATACAAACGGAATGGAAACCAGCCTTTACACATCGACCGAACACTTGGAAAGTTATAAGAAACTTTTTTGTGAAAACGTTGTTCATCTTTGCCTAACACAAATTTATCGTTATTTCGGATAGTTTGTAGTTAACTTCATGAACTTAATGTGTAATTGATCTTCACATGTAGGATATTTTGTTACCATCAAATACTTTTGCGTGAACTCTTCAGCCTTTCAGCGTATACTATATTCATCGTATAGGAAAATCAATGTATGTAAACAAAGTTATAAACTTACGGCAAGACCTGGAGGTCCAGCTGCTCCTTGAACTCCTTTTGGGCCCTGTTACCAAAAAATAAAACTATAATCTAGCCAAAACGAATGATATCAAGATCTTAGACAGTAGTGAGACCAATTAATGAAAATATTTTCATTTATTTGTTGGTGATTGAAATTTCCCGTGAATGATAAACTATACTATATAGCTGGTGTCGACATCACTGTTCGTGACCCTGGAATGAGTTTTATTGAAATATATTCTCCGTTTTCGATGTTTGCAGGGCACACAATCAGGACAAACTAAAGTCAATCAGGCGTTCCGTTAAAGCAATATGACGCTAACATAAACGACATTTTAGAATACTATTTTCCTGGTCAACCTTACGCTCTTTAAACATGTACGCGCCTCCTACGTTATCCCACAGCAGGTTATTACCGCACAGAGTAGTGGATGAATAGAAAGCCGCACATGTTCTGATTGATACAACGGTTTATGGAGATACTCACAGATACACCTGTTTTACCAGTGGCACCTCTCTCACCGGCGACTCCCTAAATAAATATAATATAAAATAATATAGGTTTCACATATATTAATAACCTATCTATAAAGCCCCAATTGTGTTCATTTTCGAGCGCCGTTTCCTTATCGGATTTATTACCAACACTTTCAGTGATTAATAGTATGTATTTAGCTACAAATCTCTGTTTCATGAACTCACTTGTGCACCAGTCAATCCTTGTAAACCTGGGTTACCCATGGGACCTTTCGGACCCTAAAATATGCTTATCATGAATGGATTGGATAATTATATGTATATCTATATCACAATACAAGGTTTCAAATAAATAATGAGAAGAGTTGTCCATGATTATGAAGTGTTAATGAAAAAAGACACGTACCCTTAAACCAGCAGCACCTTTGTTGCCTTTCAGACCACGGTCACCAGTTCTTCCCTGAATGGAACAATTTCGCACAATATATTGAGCAAGAAAGAATATTCTTTTCAAGCAATCGAAAACACGTGTATTTGCAACTTTGAAATTAATTAAATTCGCACCTGCGCATATCGAGTACAGAAAAATTAAATGAAAGAGAAACTTACAGATCTTCCATTTTCACCAGAGGGGCCTCGTGCACCACGTTTACCGCGAGAACCCTGGAAGAGAATTAGGAGAGAAATCAAAAAAATAGTTATATTTTCTCAAACAATCCCGGGATCTTAGAGTGACAAATTGAAAACGTTTTATAGTTCTCGTATTTTGACTTGTGTAAGCATCTGTTTACAGCATTGTTTCCCGTCATTGTTTTACGTCATTGCTTCACGTCGTCGTTGTAGTAATTGTTGTTCAACTTACTGCAGCACCTTGATCTCCAGTATCACCAACCTCACCCATTTCACCAGGTTTACCCTGTAATAGACAATATCCTCAATCATCTGGTGTTCAATTTCTCTCAGCTTTCGAAAAAAAATCTTGTTTACGTTTAGATGGAACCAAGATTATGAATATACTTCATTACTCAAAAATCATTTAAAATTATTTGAATACTGGCTCTACTTTCTTTCAGATATATTTCATTTGATAGGCGTTATTCTACGTTCAGTAAAAAGAAAGTTTAGCTAGTGAAATGAATAACTATATCGTTGAGCCGGCGTGAGAAACACTTATTTTGAAAACCCGTCTCCGAAATTACACGAAATTACACGTCAGTTTATTGCCATGTGACAATATCTAATCAACGTCAGTGTAATCGCTCGTTTTTCACGTTGGGAAAATCACAGAATTAATTGATTATATCTATATCCTGGATTTATATCTATTTTATAGCGCAGTTTCATCTTCAGATATATTTCTATTCAGAAAACCGAATAATTGCAGTTAAGTAATAACAATGATACTAACACGGGCACCAGGATTTCCCATTGCTCCTACAGAACCAGCTAAACCAGCATCACCAGGTTCACCAGGGAAGCCAGTGACACCAGCATCACCAACTCGTCCCTAAAACCATAAGCACAACGTTGTTATTTTTCCAATATTAATAGAAAGATATGTCTAGATATACATGAAGCCTGGTCGGAATTGCCGTGTCTATCATTAATATGCCTGCAGCCTCTGGTTTTCATTTGTAAACGTATACTAGAGCGCGAAATGCATCTTGGTTGACACTTATTCTTTCACAAGTATCACCAGTGAAATGACTTACAGGGAGACCATCACGACCATCGGCACCAGGTTTACCACTTGGACCACGTTGTCCCTAGTAAAAATCATACAATGAATTAGTTCAATGTATATAAGCAATTTTTTGCCTCAAAAACATTGAGGGACTTCAAACACAAGAACCCATTTTCTGAAGTGTAGACTGTTGGTATCTAGCATGGCAGGTGATTGTTGCGTATGTTGTGAAGTGTTTCAGCAGACTGGAGAGGTTGTTTTTAGTAATTACCTGTGGTCCAGGTGCTCCGTTATCACCAGGTACACCAGCTTGTCCCTAATAAAGATACAAGTGATATCGTTCATATGAAAAATGTCTCATTCCGGTTAATACATTGGACTTGTGGCTAAATTTTCATCGGGGAGGGAGTTGACTTTTACAGCGTTGAAGTTTCATCAGAAAAAGTGGAGGAAAAGAGGGAGAAATCAATAAATCACTTGTTCATACTTTTTTCTATGTTTCGAGAAAAACACAGATATCCGGAGGTAAACATTTTTAACGGTTGCAAAAATGCACGAAATATATTATGGAACAAAACTTAAAATGTAGTCATGAAACTATTTAGTGCTCCACTTTTAATCATATTTTAGTGATTATAACAAATAAGCTATTTCCCGAGCAGCCAGGTGAAATATCCGACATAGTTAACGCTACACTGGCTTTAGAAGTTTTGTTGAATGTTACTTGAAAAGTAACTATTTATACTTGTGGGTGACGTCATCGCTCAGTGAGGTGTAGATACGCTTGGTCAAGCCGACTGCCATCATTTCTATTCAAGACATTGTCACTATTGTTTATGTGCCAAGCCTCTAGAAAAAGCCGTTGATGGTATAGTTTAGTGATTATATTTTCACTTGCCTTAGCACCAGCTCTTCCTTCAGCTCCAGGACTTCCGTCAACACCGGGAATCCCCTAAGAATTGAAATTATCAACATTTATCAGATACCCCATACTGACTATAAGCTAGCGCTCAATCATCATTTTCATTCATTTTTATTCCGTTGTTATAGCACAGTTGGGTTTCTGTATCAACTGCAATTGGTTCTCTTGAAATCAATTTCCTAGTCTTTGAGAATTTCCTTTGCGGGAATCGTTCAAAATTTGCAAAGACATCAAATCTTTATATTACTTGGCCTCATACGGTT
Source organism: Renilla reniformis (assembly GCA_900177555.1). Classification (NCBI taxonomy): domain Eukaryota; kingdom Metazoa; phylum Cnidaria; class Anthozoa; order Scleralcyonacea; family Renillidae; genus Renilla; species Renilla reniformis. Next base: position 9,649 of record FXAL01033007.1, read on the forward strand.
ACCGATAGGTATCACAAAATATTTACCGCTGGTCCTTTTTCTCCGACAGGTCCGATACGACCAGCAGGTCCTTTGTCACCCTACAACAGTTCATTTCCATAATTAAAACGCCCGGAATAAAAAATAAATCAATTAACAATGTCTTGTTTATTAAGACGTGAACTCTGGGTACAGCATGAACAACACTTTCGAGAGAATCGGTTTGGACACTTGAAGAGAATATTGAATGACAATGCAGCTTTTCTATCAGGACAGAAATACATAGCTTCAAATATATAAATATAAATTTTGTCATAGAAGTAACAGATCGAAGAAACTCGTAAAGTAAAAGACCTCGCATTTGCCTCAAAATTCGTGTCATTATAGGTTATTCAAAACATAATTCACAAAACTGGTCAATAAGTTTATGGAAAACTGTACTTCGTCCAGGCGTTGTATTGTGAGGAATACTTACTCGAGTACCAGGTAAACCACGTGGACCAGGGTCACCGCGTTTGCCATTTTTGCCCTGATGAAATATGAAAATTCAACTATGAAAAACATCAATTTGTCGATATGATATGATGATTACAAAACACTGCAGACCAAAGCAAACACATTTTGACTTTGCGACTATCGGGAACTGTCGGCAAAGAAATCAACTTTTTATTTGCTGAAAATATCATCTTTGTTTCAGATGCTCTTAGCTAAGTAAGTACAAGATTTTATTCGCTTTCTGGTGACATCACACTTTGACAGTCAATCGACATAACTTTAAAATACAAATTTATAGTTTTTCTTACCATAGGTCCAGGCCGTCCTTGGGGTCCATGTGCTCCACTTGGACCTTGAACTCCCTGTTAGAAATCAAGACACGCTTGTATATCTTATCAGGCGATTATAATAAATTAGTATCTGGTCTACGAGCAACGCTCAAATGAGTCTAGTTACATATGTATATGTATTGGAAGACGTATAATATGCCTGGTATTACCCTAGTTATATCTCAAACTGCATGATATTAAGCAAGAACCGACCTCTTATCTAAAGGTATTTAGAGGTTCGGGGAGACTGCGAAGTATAGTGGCTACACGGTTATAAAAGTTCTTGTAAGTTATAAAAACTCAATAATTGCGCATTTTGACTTTTTTTGGAAACGGGGCATACAAATTGGACAAGTAGGGTCCCAAAAAAGCGCACAATTTGAATTCGTGAAATCCTGTCTGAGATATTATAGTATTTCGTGCAGCGTCTTGCAAGTTCTGTATTCTTGGGAAAAAGTACGTATAATGTTCAGTGACATATTTTTTGAATCAAAGAAGACCTACCATGCTCCCTTTGCTTCCTGGGAAACCAGGCGAACCATCAACTCCGTCTTTTCCCTAAGGAAGAAAAACAGAATCTCTGCATTAGTTAACAAGTGTAGCGCGTGCTAGTCATGTTAAAGAATGTATCTTTTTTTTAAATATATATATATATA
>FXAL01033107.1:0-18060 GCA_900177555.1 Renilla reniformis
ATATAGATGAGTGTGGATGAGGTTGATGACATGAAGAGAGTGCTCAATATGTTATCCTTGGTAATTGATTTACGTTGTTGTTGGAATATTCCGATATATTCCTAGTGTTATTTCCAGTTGATGTGATAGATATGGATAATTAAATAAATAATTACATATGATCATTGATTGAGAGCTATAACACGTGGGTTTTTTTAAAACAGAAAGTGCAAAAGTCGACGTGTTCGTATTCTTATTTGATGACATGATTTTATTAACAAAGTGGACAAAGAGAAACACGAAACATTCAAGGGTGAGTTAAAGAAATAATTGAGAAACAAAGGTCTTAGTTCTTATCTCGACAACTTCGTTTGCGATGTTTGGTCTTCGTCTTTCGAGTTTTTTCGATTCTGCGCACAAGAGATTACAACTATTTCTCTTTTAGAAATTCAGCGGGAGCGTACCACCAGAAAACGTGGTTACTTCCCCGTCGACTGCTAAGAAGACTGGAGATTACACTTATACTGTCATAAAACAGGTACCGCCGCAACAATTAGAAACTCGAAAAAATAAATTAATAAAATGATATGCGCCTAAATCTTGGTATCTCAACATTTGGTACACTTTCTCTGCATCCTCGAGTTAGCTACCAAGATATGTTTTTTAGTATTTCAATATATGTGTGAAACACTCTTCACAACCTTAACAATTGAGCCTAATGTGATTTTTATCAAGATTGCAAAATCTTTCCTAGAACGTTTTAGAGTTTTTTCCACTTACACCAAATTGAACCAACGTATTGCACAATATTAACCAGGATTACATCGTAACTGTAATAACTATCATTTCTTTTAGCCAATACCAATTGACAGATTTATACTACATGATTTAGACGAGTTTCAAGGTTAGTAAGGATAGTCGGGGGAAAAATTAACTTCAAAACACCATTTTGGTGAATGTTGACTCAATAATTTGTGAGTCAGGTTATAATTATTACATTAAGTGTATGAACACACTATCACTGGCGAATCAACATTTTTTGTATCTTGAAATCAGAATTTCTCGTACATTTTTTTAGCAAACTCGTTTAAACACGGATTCGTTTTGGTTCATACAAGTAGATTCAAACAAGCTATTGCTTTATATACATTACAAGCGCCATCTCAGGATGTCAAGGTAGGCATGTTGCTAGCGTTATGAACTCCTGATAAGCTTCTAAATAATAACCATTTGCACTCGCATAAGATTGAGTCCTGGTCAAACCCTCTGTCAACAATGAATCATGAACAATGCCCTATGAACAAATGTGATAATAGTAATGGCCAGGGCTTTCTGTGCACGATATAGAGTATTCATTGATATTTTTGAAATTCTGAGAATGAACAGCTCTTTGAAGTTTAAGTTGGGATTCAGTATTTTTACTTTATAACTTATAGAAATAGTATTTGTATCACTTGCACTGAAGATGGCACACGAGTGCTGAAACAAGTCGTTTATATTTGAACTATAGATATATAATTATATCAATTTTGCTTTTTCGTAAATATGTTCATACATATGTATTTATAGGAAATGTGGATAACGAAATTAAGACTTGCACAAAATAAATGGAAGGAAACAATGGAACAAGAAATAGAATCGATGGAAAAGAACGTTGGTTATTTTGAAAACAGAAGTGAATCAAGGGAAAGCAATGATTGTGAAAATGCATCAGATATTGAACATGATGATGATGTTGATGATGATCAGTCATCAAATAATAGTAGTTTAGAAGATTATGATGACACATTTTCCAATGATGAAACAGAAAGCCAACATGACATGTAATAAATAATGCCATCACTAGTCGAGGTTGTTACAGAGCACTGTTTTAGCACCCACGTCAGTCTTCTCAACTATTTCAGTGAAAGATTCTAAGCCTAACATGTAGATCACACATATCTTGTATCTTCTGTAAATATTTATTTCCGTGACTGTGTGATGTGTGCACAACTGTTGATTTGAGAACAACAATGGTAAATATTTGCTAAACTTTGAAGGCAACAAAAATATCACTGTTGTACGACTACGTTGATTGTTGACGTATATATGTGGCATGAAAGTTTTTTAAACTGAGTGTGTTTCTAAACTTTCCTCAATTGCAGAAAGTATATATAAATCAGTGTATATTAGTATTGTGTTCAGCTGTGATGCATCAATATTGGGAAATGTACACTGCTATGAAAGAGATAACAATGAGTTAATGTCCACCCACATATATGTTTGGGTATGTACATATGTAGCTAGTATTTGTTGTGCTGTTATTTATATAAGTCATACTTATGAATACTTCCATTGTTTTAATTGCTTATCCAGGTCATTTTGGTACAATTTACAACATATTTGGTCACTAGAAATTGTCATCTTCATGAGGTAAAACAAAAGAGAACTATTCAATCTGCATTGCTTGGTGTAACATCATCTTTAAATGTCAGGGTTCAATAAACCTTTCAAGACAGTTTTTTAGCTGAAAAATATTTCAAATATGTAGGTTTCAAGTAACTGATTTCATATCTTGTGAAGTGTTGTAAAAACTTAAATAGTCAACAAAACAAACTTATTTTTGATGTTACTTGGATCATCTCAATGCATGTACATAGATCTGTGCAGCATATAAAAATAACCTTCCCAGGATTTTAATAATGAAACTCTGCAGATGTCCCTGTGAAAATCTAAAACTTTATTTGTTCCATTGAAAATGTATACAACTGATGCTTAATCGTCACTTGCTCATAGTTAGAACATGAAAAATCAGACATTAAACATTATTTGTTGTGAAATGTAACCTCAAATGTTCTAAAGCCTTTTTATTGATTTTATGTTCATTCTTCTCATTTTCTAATTCTGTTTCAACTTGATCAAGCCTTTTTAATAATTCAATAATTTCTTTTTCCTTTAATAATTCCAATGTTTCTTTCTGAGATTTTAAATGCTGTTTTTCTAACTTCCTTTGCTTTTCTAATTCTGAACTTAATTTATTGCATTCTTTTTGAAGAGCATCCAAATTCTTCTGGGTTTCAACCAGTAAGGATTCGACATCTTGTTTTTCATTCATTGTTTCATGGTAACGTTTTTGACTTTCTTCAAAATCTTGAAAGAATTTCTTTGCATCTGCTTTAAAAGCACGACAAACAATAGTTGTTCTTTTATTCTGTCTTTTAACTTTATTATATTTTTCACTCCATTTTAAGATGTCATTAGTTTGTTGTTTACAAATATTCTGCAAATACTCGCAGTCTTTTTGAAGCGAATCTCTCTGCACACTCAAACGAATATTGTTTAGCTTTGAGCGATTCAATGATTTTCTCAAAACTGTGATCTCATTATTTGTCCAAACTGGTTTCTCAGTAGCTAACCTATCTTTCTTTTCTATTTCTTCACCAGAGCTCGGGTGAATTTGCTCTTGAAGTCGCTGAACATTGTTCACATTTTTATCCAGAATGTCTTGATTAATTTCCGACAAATAAACTTCTTCGTAAATCTTCTGAACATATCCAACTGAATAACTACCTTTAGATTTCATATCTTTTAAATCGAAAGAGCTGTTTAAATTGAACGTTGGTGGAAACAATTCATCAACCCAATGACTAGTTTCAGTTTGAGTGGACGCCATATTGGTTTTAAGAGTCTTAGTAATGTATCTAACACCAAGTATTGTTAAATGTACCACTGTGATTGGTCAATTGTGATAAAAGCGCGGGAAACACTTCACATAAATGTAGATGTTTCAAGATATCAGACAGACACTCACTCAGCACTGGAAATATTACTTTAAAATACTCGCCATGCTGTTCCGTATGACATGAATAAATATATGTAGAATATCGCAGTATATCATATCGACATTCAATTTGAAATGTGAGTATTGAATTTGATCATTGTAATAATATAATATATGTCGGACAACATGCATGATTCCAGTGATCACAACGTCAGTAATTCTCAACAATATATCAGAGTGTCGATATTACTAGCTTTTTTTGTTTCATGCTGTGTAATTGCTTGGACTGTACGTAATCTAGACCACAATCAGTATACTGTACAGAATAAAAATTGTGTGATAGATATATAGACTATTAATTGTTTGAAGCTTTGCCAGCTTTGTGATATATAGATATATCATATAGAATAAGCCTCAGTTGTCGGTTTTTGTTGGTTTCTGTCGGTAATTAGTACGACTGGTTGGTGATTCTAATGTTTGTAATAATGGTTTTTGGTGGTTTCTTATAAATTGTAAAAACATATTTTAATGACATTTTAATATCATAAGGATATTTATAACAAAAGTTTTTTGAACTTATCAATGTATTTTTATGTGTATGTAATGTTTCAAAACTTAACACTTACTTCACACTAAGTAGTTTGGGGCACACTGTGTAATGTGCAATAGCAAACCCTGCATAAAAGTGCAGATAGAGATTCTATGTATTGGAAGAGTTTTTGATCCATTTACAAGTTGACAAATATTATTTCAAACACACTGTGCAAGAGATCTCCATCTGGAATAATAAAAAAAATGCAGCGTTACAAAGTGGAGCAAACATTACAAAGTGGGGCAGTATATATATATATATATATATCAAATGACAATGACAAACTTTTACTTTTAAAAAAACTTGAGACCCTGAAAAGTGTCTCATTTTTTTTCAATTCTTTCTCTATAGAATAAAAAATGCCCTGGAAAGTTGCAGAAGTTGATATACCTGAAGAAGAAGCAACTGTTAACTGGTCTCAAGATCAGTCTTCTGCATTATATAAAGTTGATGAACTGGCTAAGTTTATTGCAGATGATGATGAGCATGGCATCCCAACTACGCTGACAACTGCTGTGTCAGCAGCAGCATTTGCTGTAGCAATAAATAATGAAGTGCATATTTTCGATGGAGAACATTTTAATTTCCTCTCAACTTTATCACTTGATAGTGAAGTCTGTGTTATGGCATGGAGTCCAGATTCACAATTTTTAGTTATCGGGGATACCTCAGGAATGTTGCACTTTTTCTCGTTTGTTTGCGAAGACGTAATATTCTCCACTAGCTTAATTACGACTCCTGATGAGAAGAGAGACAGAGAACAAGTATTTTGTAATTGTTCATTCACTACAAACACTAACGACACTGTCAATCTGATAATCCTGGCTGCAGATGGTAACATTTTCACATATAACAGACTACGCTTGAAAGAACTTTCAAACGCTCTCAAATCAAAAAATCTAGAAGCTATTGATCAACTCAAAAAAAGCATTGAAATGAAGTGTTTTTCAGTGTCTGAATGTCATGATTATGTCAGTTATTGTACTTCACTTACCTATTACAGTATTCCATCAATTGTTGTAGCTGGTGGCGGTGATGGTGAGGACGGGGGGTCGGCTATTAGTATATGGTCTGATGGTATCACAGATACAATTGATTGTGAAATATTTGGCACTGATGCAAAAAAGTGTCAGATAAGTCCTGATGGTAATTACCTCGTTGTATTAGATGAGTGTAGAAATATCACCATATGGGATACACATTCCATGGTAATGCTATCAGTTCTGCGCTGTGATGTCAAAGATTTTATTATCACATGTAGTTCTTCAGTGGATGAAACTGACCTGGGCAATTTGAACTGTGGACAAGTTGTAGTCTTAGTAGACAATCTCTCAGGCAGTATTCAACTTGAAATTTTCGAATTTCCAGCCTTGAAACTAACTTATTCGATGTTATTACCTCTGGGTTGCCTACTTGCTGAATCAAGTAGTTATCAAGATAAAGTATTTTATATAGAGTTTGATAACACTTGTAATAATAACAATGTTCCTGATATTATTTATAAGTGTTTGTCGGAATCTTCACCTGAACACCGCTTATATAGGTTGGTGCGAAAAAAGAGATATACAGATGCTTTGGAATTCTCAAAAGCATTCAGATTAGACACGGAATTTGTTTATAAAGCAAAAGCTAGCACTATTCTCGCAGAAATATCAACTAAGATTTCTGAAAGTGATGAATATATTGAAGAAAGAACAATCTCAGTTGATCAACTTATTGAAGAGCTTCAAGATAGTCTTGAAAACGTGAAAGATGTTGAATTCTGTATTGATTGTTGTGTGAAGGCATCACCTCCAACATTGGACCAAGTCTACAAATTACTCTGTTTTGCTAAGACAAAAGTTGGCGATATTCCAGGTGGAACACGTCAAAGAGAAATGCTGAATGTTCTAAACTCTATACAAAGACTTGAGACTTTCAAAATGGTTTTTGGCGAATCTTATTTCACCGTTTCTAAATGGCGACAGTTTTGTGCTGGAGATATGTTAACTCATTTGACGCATTTTCTTTCCGAAGGCCAAATGTCTAGTGCAGCTATCATTTGGAAAAGATATGAAAATGAATTAGAGCAGAATCTCAAGGCAGATAATCTCCAAAAAGTCCTGGCTTCTATCAGATCAGATCTGCATTCATCTCGTGTAATCTTATGGCTTGAACAATATCTCATTCCTTTTTTGATGCGTTGTCAGAATAACAAGGAAAACTTGTTCCTCTTAGCTTCTTGGTTAGAACAAAGAGTGAAAGCATTGGAAATTTCTGAGAAAAATACCTGGCCTGATAATGGACTGAGAATGGCGAAAATATTATTTGATGTTAATGAAAAATTCACCGAAGATAATAATAATTATGAAAATATTTCCACGCCATCACTTGTTGATCAGATTTATGGCTGTGCTATTATCCAAGTTTACAAGCATTCTAGTGAACCAAATGCCATTTCAAATCTAGCGCTGCTGCTTGATCATATCACTGAATTACAAAAACTGTATAGTAATTACCATTGTAAAATTCCTCTGGCGGAATTCTCTAAAGAAAGTCGACTAGGAATCATGTTTAAGATGTTAGACAGTGTTCTGGCGATTGAACTGATACCACGGGTTGTGAGTGGTCAGATAACACAATATGGTGTACATCATGGCTTCCAAGTCGACAATGTTCTCTTGGATTATATAAGTGATCAAATAAAGCAAACCTCTGTTTCCAAACTGTCCAATACTTTACGTGAAGCACGTTTAGTTGAGATAACTAATTGTATTAAAACAAGATCGCTGCGCTTTGAGGCAATTATTCAATTAATGTCGTGGGCAACTGTACCATGGAGTATTGTGATTGAAGAAATGGTACAAAAGGCTATGGCAGAAGATCCAAGTAATCAAAAATTAAAATGGAGTTATCGTCTCATGGAGCTGAAAAAGATTCTTAGTACCTATGGGCTTCGTGGCATCGAATTTTCCAATGATTCACATGTTAAAGGCGTGGTCGAGTATATTCTTAACGCTTCCAATACTACTGCGTTAGAAGATGCCTTACAGATTGCTGATACTTACCATTGTTTGCCAGTGGAGGAAGCTTATTCTGTACGTTTGCAAACGTTATGTCGGAAAGGCATATTGTCTGAATGTACGAAAGCTGTCAAAATGGTGCCAGATGATAAAGTAACGGCTGTGCTTGAAGATTTTCTCATTTGGGTTACTATAGTTTTGCAAGAAGATCCGGTGGATAGCGACGATGCTCAAACACGTGTTAACATCCTAAAATGTGCTATCGCTGTTCTAGAACATTTCAGAGATAAACAAAGGATCGGTTCAAGTGCCGAGAAACAGCTCTATGATTTGAAAAATATTTTGTGTTTGCAGACAGAATATTCTATTGTGATATCTCCGACTGACTACAATGACAGTAAAGTGAGGGAAAATGTTGCGTTGAACCAAATAAAAAACAATTCTGTATCAGCAAAGGATGGCTGTGACAAAAATTTGAACATGTCAAGGCTTGCGAAACTCTTGAGTATTTCCAAAGCAAAACTTCAAAGTGCAATGCTGAAATACAATAACCCAGAGACATTTTTCTTGGATAATGCTGTTATTTTTGAACAACAGTGGTTAAATTGTACCAGACATGAATTAACATCGGAAGAACTGTTCTCTTTATGTCGTATTGCGTTTTATCATATCTATGAGAACTTGGTGAACTTCGTTGAGAATGATGCCCAAAAAGTATTGGAATTTTTCCACAAGTTACTTTGCTGCGCGTTAATAAATGGCCAAGGCTGTGATTTACACAAATATATCAACTTTTGTAAGCTATCATCATTAAATATACAATTTGCTGCTCAATGTGAAAGTGGTGGTTTCAACCTGTCCACATCAATTTGTGAAGAAGATGCTTTACAATCATGGAATACATTGAACTTATTTAAAGATAATGGTTTTGTATTAGATGCAACTAATGCTGTTCCATTACAATGTGCTGTCTTATCTGAGTGCATGACATTTTCTCAACATCCGAGTCATTTTGAGAGTATGATAGTTGCTTGCCGTAATTTAGTGTGTTATTTAGAAGAAAACAATCTTCATGAACTTGGTTTACAATATGCATTATACTGCTTGGGTCATCTTGTACAATATACTGCCACGTTATCTCAAGCTGTTAGTTCTGACGAGAATCAACCAAGTTCAGATAAAGAAGTTCAAAATGACGATATCTTGTTAAAGGGAATGGCTTCACATGGCAGTGAACATATATCAAGCATGTTGCTAGCGCTCTGTTCTAAAATATTACAAAGCAGCCATATTGACCAACAGCTAGCAATTGGTTATCTTTGTTCCATCGCAGAAGACACAATCTTGAAGAAATTGAAAAATGATTTTGCAGCCGGACAACGCCACAGCCCTTCCAAGGTTATTACAGTTTTTACAGTCTCCCTTTATTATGCAACAAATTTCTGCTGTTCTACTACTATAACCGCCGTGGAAGAGCTGTACTCTGTTGCATTATGGTATTCGAAACTAACCGCCCTTCAGGTTTCTTGTGGGAGCTTATTAACCGGCGAAAAAAGAGCACAAAAAGTATTAGAATGCCTGTTAGAAAAACCAGGAATTGAAATTGAGATGATTATAGAGTTCTGTAAATCGTTCAGTATCGAAATCGACGAAGTCATGCATTCTTATATTTGGAATCTTTCAAATGAGAAGTTTAGTTGCAGTAACATGACGAAATTTGAACATAATTTCACTTTTGCTATTAACCATATTGTGAACAATGCCAATTTGTTTGCTTTATTGAAGAGGATTCTCGAATCTCTTTCTCCTTATGACTACGAGAGATTGGTTGTTGTCCTAAATGAGATTATCAAGCACTCAGATGATGATGAAGGAACGCAGTTTGGAAGACAAATAGAAGTGTTGAAGATTTTAGCTAAATACAAACGTCTTGTTCTTCCTTGTGAATATGAGAGGAGTTATAAATGTTCAGAATCAACAACAACTATTGGTAATAAACAAGAATGGTGTAGTGAACACAGTGATGAACGATTACCTTTTCATCCTCTTGTTTTCGGAAATCCTTGGAAAATAATCTCGCCAGAACTGAATGACGAAACAACAACAAGCCTACTTCCTCTTTGCAGGCTTTTAAAACTACAAGAAGATCAAGTTTATATCAGTGCTGTCAATAACATAGTATCATCGTGTTTACTTGATCAACAATCCAGTTTGGAAAAACAAACACCCAACTGTCAGTTTGAGAAGGCGGCGAAACTTTTATCACAAGTGAAAAATCCCGAGATTGCAGTGAAGACGGCTGTTGCATTGTTGAGTAAATGGCCACAAAGTAATGAGAAGGTACGAGCAGCGAAAGCTACAGTAGAGTTGGCTTCCAAGTGGACATCATCAAGTGAAGGCGATACGCTCGAAATGGCAGAGAAGATATATAAGATTGCTAAAGAAAATGCTCAGGAAATTCTTATAGAACATATTTTGTTGACCGGAGGAGTGACGGAGGAAAAGTTCTTGAAATTAAAGCACAAGCCTGCGAAACTTCTTATGGCATTATATAGTGTTTATGGTACAGCACTTGGTGGAGCGAATATTCACAAAATGGCGACAGAAATTGCAATGATAGCAAATTTGAATATCAATAAAGTTCACAGTCATCTTATGGAGTTATGGTTGCATACAACATACTCTGGTAGCATCCGATCATCAGAATATTCCACGTCTGAAAATAAGAAGAATGATTGTGAAAACATGAAAAGAGTGGTGTACTTATTGGAAGATACTTCATTACAAAATAAATACGCTTTGTTTTTATTGAATTTTGCCTACAGAAGTGGACAGTCAATAAATTATAAAAGCCGAGTTCGTGCCATGCAAGTATTGTTTAACGTCGCAACATATGAAATTATTGAAAATCTGGCCAACGACTCCTTGGAAGGCATCAAGAATTATATGAAGCGCCTGTTCTATCTGTCAGAATTAGAATATTTGCACCTTCCTCAAACAATGGAATCATTTCAACGATGTAATAAAGAAGGTTTAGTAAAAGGTCTTTGGAAAAATCATAAAGACAATATCAATGCTATCTTACTTGTCGCAGATATTTGTTTGGATTTTGATATCCGTGATGCACAAGTGTGGTCAAACATTCTCCGTCAATTACTACATTTAGGTGCATCAAAATACCTTGGCCGCCTGTTACCATTGTTAGCAAAGTTTACCAATCTTTGGCATGCATCAAACTTGCTCAAAGTATGGAGGGAATTGAGTGTACAACCTGTGCATAAATTCCTGAATCCGTTATCATCTGAAGATAAATGTTTATGCCAGATATCGATGTTACTTTTGCAAAGATGTCCTATTATGATTGGACAAGAAGAATTTGTGAAAGTGATTGAAAAATTACTTGAACTTGGCATGCCAACAACTGCATTATCGTGCTGTTCTTTTCTACCTGCTGGTAAAAGAACACATTATTTGGAACAGTTATTCAGTGTATACAACGTTGTAACAGTCCTCGATGCTATTGACGAAGAGGAAGCATCTGGTTATATGTTTGTTAGTTCTAACGTTGTTAAGACGTTTGTTTATGAACAAGTGGTTCATTCAATGGCGTATTTGCATTTCAAAGATTCAAATCACCTGTCTAAGTTAGCAGATTTTCTTATTAGTGAGAAAAAGTTCCATAAAATGGTTATTGAAATAATAAAAACAGGTGATCATGATTTCGCTGTGCAATTGGTGCGTTATTACGGAGTACATGGTTCTCCTTTTAAGAAATCTACTTCGCAGAAGAAATATCAGTCGACACACCTGAATGATTTGTTGTGTTATTTGGAAAATATTGGTGTTCTACAAGAAGTTTTACCTTATCTTCCTGCTATTGAGAACGTCGATGTTCCTGAAGAGAAGCCATCTTTGCTGCAATCATCTGATACTACTCGCCATTCTGATGAAGTTCAACAAGAAGTTGACATATTTGATGTTTTTTGAGGAAATACTTACAAGTCACAGTTATTTTTGTATTCGTTCAATTATTCAGGTTACTTTATTATCATGATTCACAATGTATTTAGTTGGGGGAAAATATCGTAGATTTTATAAACGGTAATTAAGTTGAAGAATTGTCGTCGAAAATTCGTGAGGTGAAGCAGTATAAAGCTGATTCGCATGTTTTGACGATGGTTGAAACTGAAGACGATGTTTTTCACTAACTGAATATTGCTAATAACAACATACTGTTATACATAAGTACGTCAAAATAGATTTACCATTATACGAAAAACATTTTGACGTCACTGGGTCAATTCCGATGTCGAATAAATCTATGTAGACACGTGAAACTTGCGAATCATCTTACAATAACATGTATGTATGTAGTTGATAAAGAGAAACGTCAAATAGGTAATTTCGGGAACTTGAAGAAACATTTTTGTATGTAATAGCTATATGCATGGTCTTGAAAGTTGAAAATCATGTTATTGCGTCTATTTTGTAACTTCAGCCTTAATATATGTACGTTTTATATATAATTTTGCCCAATTGTTTTTCAAAACCTTTTATTTATACCCAATCTAACAAGAATGCCTTCTTTCGTTTTTAACTACGAACCATTTTTAATGTGATCTGTTTTGATATATGAGAAGATAAACGCTAAATTCTCATGCGTCCAAATAATATTGCCTTGTTTTTCAAAACCTTTTATCAATGTAACAGAAATTCCTGCTTTCATTTTTAAATATGAACCATTTTTAAGAAGATGAACGCCGAACTCTACAGTTGATGACCACCAAGAGTATTTTACAATTCCTGTAAATTCTGTGAACCATTTATTGGCAATTGATTGAATGTGGTTTATTTGCTATTTCGACATCAATTAGTGTAATATTTATCAACGTTTTAATGATGTTTACGTTGCTAAAGCACAAAAAAGTACCGCAGTGGTCAAATGTTATCACAAAGCTTTTGTCTTGTATTTCGCGTGACAATGTGACCTTCTGACTTACAGTTTGTTGTCATTTGGCTTTGTTCATATGGCAACCGTAATCTCGTATTTTTGAATAATATATCATAAAAGTTGTTTAATAACATAATTTGTGCAAATGTCAGTGCATGTGCGTTATTTATCTGCATAAAATATAGATTTGAAACTATGAAATCTAGTGATAGTGATAGATTGTTGAAACTTGATAAAAATAATGTGATAATCGAATATAAAAGTGGTGCAACGTATTGTGGTAATTTGAAAGAAAAGAAGCGTTGTGGTCAGGGTGTTTTTCGTTGGTCAAATGGTTCCTCTTATAAGGGTGATTTTGTAGACAATCAGAGACATGGTGATGGTGTCCAGCAATGGTGTGAAGGATCTTTATATGTGGGACAATTTCAAAATGATTGCAGACATGGTTATGGTCGACATACTTGGAACTGTGGTGAAGTATGCATAACTTAACTGTCATTATTTATACATTAAAATAGTTAAAATAATAAACTATGAGCATCACACATAGAATGATTGGATTGGGAACTGAAAAGTGGCATGCTAGATATGTAGTAAAGATGTGCGGAAGTGAAAACAGGATGAGCATGAGAAGTGATGGCCAAGTGTTTTACAATGCTTGTTGCGTATTCTTCAAACATCTCCCAAGTGCATCATCAGTGGCACACATGAATGTAGAGAACAAGTTTTGCATTTATTTCAAAGCACAGCTGCCTATCAAAGCATGTATTATGATGTGATCATAATGTACATATACTTATGCAGGCATTATGTGATACATATAATCCACATCTGTATCCAATAATACTGATTCATAAATGCTGCAATCAATATTGTATTGTATGGCCAATATAATGACCATTACTGTAATATACCCTGCAGCTATAATTGACAGTGAGTACAACCAGTAGCTGGTTGATTGGTTGGTAATATTACATAATAGTTAATAGTTTTGTGAACTTGAAAACGAAACCCAATGAAATATGATGTTGAAGAAAGTGTGAATTGGTGGCTAACAAAAACAAATTAGGTTGCTCCAATTTGTAAGCTGGTGATACACACACAATCATTGCCATGGTGGCAAGGTTATAGGTCAGCTCTGGTACCATAAGGATGGTGACTCTCTACTGTCATGGCAATGTTCAAGGCAATATTCGTACACTGCTAAGATTGCATTTAGTGCAGGGGGTCAGTGGTTCAAACCCCGACCAAGTCATACCAAAGACTTTACAAATGGTACCTGTGGTTTCTCTGTTTACCACTGTGCATTTATAATTTTAGATAATTGAAATAATTGCATGCCAAAATATTAATTAATCAACTTTATATTAGAATTATTTCCAATACTTATTAAGCATGAAATGATCATAGATAATTCACATTAGTGGATGATTAGCGTTGAATAATTGTGTTATCATGAACACAATGTTCGGACATGCGCAGGTGATGCGCACTATCCCACAAGCGTTGAATATATGTTGAGTCAAGTGTAAATAAGAAAAGGTTAAACTAATGTATGAATCCGAATACAAGAGACTTGCCAACAGTGTCTGGTGGCCGGCTTATCCCTTACCCTTCGGTATGAGGTAGTAGTCAATCATTGACATTAGGCACAACAGCACTAGGATAGCGCTGATCGAGCCGAAATCTCTAGCGTCTGCGTAACATACAACGCTCACGCTTTAATTTTATTCTGTTTTGCTTAAAAAAGAAACAAAAGAAAAAAGACGCAACACTATGAAATCGAAACTTGAAAGCATGAAACACTTTCCACAAAATGAAATATTACTGCGTAATTCTTTGTATCTAAATTTTAAATTGGCAGGAGAATAGCATTTCTTACGTGATAGTTAAAATTGCGTTTTGAAGGAAGGTTGAACTGATTTTCAAAAAATCCCCATATAAGCCGCACCATTCGCATTATTTTCAGGGGGATTATATAGTCTTCCGTCCGGGAAATACGGTGACATATTTCCCTTAGTACTATGAAGGTTTCTTCATGTTGTCAAGTGATATATTTTCTTCAATTTTCCTTAGTATTATGAAGGTTTCTTCAGTTGTGATAAAAGGAATGGTAAAGGTGTTTATCATTGGTCAGATGGCACAAAATATGAAGGATTTTTCAACAATGATGTCAAACAAGGATTTGGAATTTTTACTTTTGCAGATGGCACGAAATATGAGGTATGCAATTCAAGCCCAAGACGACACAAATGACGTCTGATTTTCTTCTGTCACTTCATGAATGAACCTGTTTTGACGTCATTTTTGTCATTGCTGTCAACTTTAGTGTTCATATTCTCCCATTAACTTAATATATCGAGAATTAACAACCTATTTTTTATTGGCATAGTTAACATATTTCAAACTTTTAAGGGGTTGTATAAAGATGATGTTAGGTATGGAGTAGGTATCTTAACTTATCCAAATGGTTGTCAAGATGTTGGAATTTGGCAAGAAGAAAAACTAGTTAAATTATGTTCAGTTATGGAAACAGCTTTCATATTCCGACATTTTCCTGATTATTACGTGAATGCCGGTGAACAATTACCTTTGAAAATACGGGAAGCAAATAATGCATTGAGTGTTGCGAAAAGTGCTGTAATCAGTGAAAAGAAACCTGCCAGTGGAGAAGAATACATTATTGGAGATATACCACAATCATTTCCTTATAAGGACATTTTACATGGTATACGATCAAGAAATCATGGTGCCCCAGGTCCGTGTGAGTTAACTAGTGAACAGTTTTTAAATGCTGCCGCACAAGGAGATTATACTAAGCTCGTTCATCTATTAGAAAAACGTCTTGTTCATGTTGATGTCACTGATAAAACAGGTTACGGTGCTCTGTTAGCTGCTTCGGTAAGTTTAATAATAATTTATTGCTATGTATCAAATAAAGCGAAATGTGAAATACATACGATATATTTTATTATATTATACATACAAAAATGATAGAACACCCGTCCACATGTTGCCATTTTTCGAATGGGTTATTTTGTCATTTCGACCTACAAACGTTCATGTCCAAAAAAAACTTGTAACTATGTTATTTCGCATTAAAATGTATATTAGGAATCATTTTCAAATAATCTGAATACTTAATAAAAACAAGTTTGGAAAGTTCTCATTGTACCTTGAGAGACAGCTATTGTGTACTACGGCGGATCTCAATACTAAGAGATAATATTGGTATTTTTATCTTATTTTGTTTAGGTCAATTGTCACAGAGATGTTGTTAATTGCATTCTAGATTATGGTGGTCATGTTAACATAGTAAATAATGAAGGTTTATCAGCTTTAGCGGCTTGTCACGTGCTCTTTTATACACAACATACATGGAAACATAATATAGCTGAAACAATGGGAGAAGAAAATCTTTTTAATAGTGTTCGTTGGGATATTTCAAATGGCACTTTTGTTCAACGGAAATATAAAATCAAGAATACTAAAAACATGGAATATGAAACAAATGACACTATCAATAATAATAAAAAAACTACAAAAGATGCTGCGTGTGATGAGAAAACTCACAATTGTGTTGAGTGTGCTAAATTCACTAAGAATATGATTAATAAAACTGACAACAATCCACCTGATAACAACAATCATAGTGATCAACTATGTGGTGAAAAGACTGTTGCAAATGACGTTAAACGCTTCTTTGATGAACAATTAAATAAAGTTGATAAAAATATCTACATTAACGAGTTTCTATCAAGAACTGCATCAGCAATGTCCAATCAATGCTCCTTTCTCTCACATGAAAATATGGAAGTATGCATAGAGAAATTATCACCTGATAAACGCAACTATTTCAACACAGATATTCGTAATTCCAAGAACTTTATGGAACTCAATGAAGTTAAAGATCATATGAAAGAAACTAGTCTTTTACGAAACGATCCTTCTATTACAGTATCTTGTAGTAATCAAAATACTTTCAGTTGTTCAATGCAAGGAAAAGATGCAATTGAAGATAATATTAACCATGAAAAGCAAAAACTTCTCACACAGCAAAGGTAATGCAGATAAATATCTGTTTCTGTCTTGTGGCACATACATATAAGTACCGTTGTTTCGTTATTTCGACGTAATAAATACGTAGCTTAATTCAAGTTGTATATAGACAATATTTTTATACATTATAGGACATGCTTATAGCTACATGAGCATTTTTTTCATTTTACTTATGTATACTGTTTTTTTCAAAGGCGACCTCACTTAGAAGCCACTGTTCGACTTTTATTAAAAAGAGGTGCTGATCCAAATTGTTCTTCTTTACCAATGCCAGTTTTATTCTTTGCTGTCAAGGCTGCAGATACAGCAGCTGTTGAAGTTTTATTAAATAAAGGAGCCAGTCCACATGCGAGATTATCGGTTCAGGTATACAATGACGTCACTCATTTTTGAAATTTTTAATTTCTGTCTAAGATCTGCACGAGGCTCGGACACTGGGTCATTTGATATCTTTTAAAGTCCCCTAGTCATACTTTGACAATTTTTTTATTGATTATTTAGGTTGTTTAAAGATGATTCACAATATATTTAGTAAATTAAAAATGTCATCTTCATAGGTTTATCCACAGTTAAATCGGACAGTATAATTGAGAAGCTAATTTGCATTGACTGCTTTCTACGCCAATCAAAAATCAAATCTGTTTAGTTTTTTTAAATCATTTCGGTTCAGAAAATTTCAATATTTAAAATAAAGATACACTATTACGACTTATCTTTTCTTTTCATTTTTGAAATATATTTACTCATTTTATTGAAATAAGACGCGCCTTACTGAGCTTTTTCCATACAGGAACTTGGAATAACTCCATTACATATAGCAGTGGCCTTGCCTGAAGATGCTGTTGTTATTACGGAGTTATTATTGGCTTCTGGTGCTGATCCAAATATGAGAGACCTCGCATTTGGTAGAAAGGAACTTGGACGTACTTCATTGCACATTGCTTGTTGTAGAGAAGATAATGACCAAGTATTTCATTTTTTAAAATTTTTTTACGTCGTAAGCAAACGACAAGCAAGCAACAATATGCAAGCTTGAAACGTTGATCAAAAATACATAGTTGTTTCAACTGAACGAATCCCATATATGCAAGATGATCAGGTTTCAGAAAATTGTTTCAGAAAAAAGTTAGATATGTAATATCATAACATTACATAAATACAGTTCCTTCTCTAGCATATTATATCAAGTTGATATATTTGTATAATTTTTCCTTAAACTTTACAGGTGGCAAATCGTTTGATCTTATTGCTTCTTCACCACAAAGCTAATCCTGATTTGTTATGTCGAGGACATTCTGCTTTATCTTTGGCAATAGCAACTGGAAATGATATGGTATGAAGGGAATAGAGCTACTGCATGACGTCATTCCTTGCAACGTTTTTTGGAACAAACGTGTTTGTGATAATTTGTTGAGAAATACTCTTTTTGTTTAACGAGTCATCGTTAAATATTACATATTTAATTCTTTATAGATTATCAATTCATATGAGTCGATTAAGGATAATTCTTAACAACTGTTTATTCTAGAATATAAAATATCGTCAATCATGGTTTATCGTCAATTTATTCACTTCGTGTGGTAAGCAACGCTGCTTACCACCCTCATCAGGTGACTGCTGCTTACCATACAAAACAAATTTGTAATGAATAAATCTTTATCGAGTAAACCATTGGTGATATTTTGTATATTGCTCAACTTCGGTATATCTATTCCGT
>FXAL01033444.1:0-12967 GCA_900177555.1 Renilla reniformis
ATATATTTCATCTACATAATCTCATTGTTAAACACGCGTCGTTTCATGACAACTTTTATACAAGCCAGTGGCTGATTATACCAACAGAGGAGATGTAGTCGACCTAGCTAAGAAGTCAAAGTGGTCCTGCAACGTGGTCCTGGTAGGAGGCTAGAAGCTGGTCACGCGAATCCACAGTTTGCAAAATGAAAGGGACGTGTTGTCTGTGTTGTGGAGAGGGCCTGTGTACGTCATCGAAGCAAGAGAGCGAAAATTATACAACTAAGCCAGGGTCTCATTCGATTCCATGGTGCAAAACTATGTAACTACAAAAGTTTCAAAATATAGAAGTCTCTTCTGCATAACATGAGCATACATATCCCCTTCCAGATAAATAAACCAATTAGCAAGGGGGCTATAACAGTATAGTTTAATCAAAGTCGAATGTTTTTATTTATTTACATTTTTGAATTGATTTTCTAAAGAATCTTGTAAATGACGCAACTATTTACACATGTAAATTAACTGAAACCTCAGTTGGTTGAATCGTTCGTATTGTTCAATATACTTGGTATTATATGATCTATTCTCACTTCTCCGATTAATGGAGAGAAAAACATATCTTCAACTTTTTTCGAACTGACGGTTTTGACAGCAGGCAATCGGAGTAAGATGCGTGCGAAACGTTTTTCGTCGGAGGAATGATTACGATTAATGAATTTCTTTAGTTCACTCTGAGCTGTTTCTTGTATTTCTTCAACCAATTTAATATTTGTAAGCCCAGCAACATCTATAAGAATTTGACAAAAAAATTTGACTCAATTTTTATCAACTTATTTCAAAAGTGATGAATACAGGTATCTACATACCTGGACTAAAAAGACATACGAATTTCAATAATGCAAATTCGGTATCAGTCATTGAAAGCTTTTCAAAAGTTACTAAAAGGTCTTTTACTTTATCCACACAATCATGAATTGTTTCACGCAACACAGATTCAGCAGTTTTCTCCATTTCTTGCACCATAACTGTCAATGTTGACTCTAATGGAAACGAATTTCCGCATTGAACAAGTCCAAGCAGGAATAGATCACACCAACAGCTTTGTAGCAAGACAATTTGATCAATGTTATTCAATCTATTGAATGTTGGTGTAAACCTAGCCCAATCTATTGAGTGAAAAAGCAGTCTTGTTGCCAGTTCATAGACATACTCCATGGATATGACATCAGCAAATGGAATTTTCAGTTCAAAATTGAAATCATTCTCATCAAAAAGACCAGATTTAATTGTTGCATAGTTGATTCCTATCTTGTTCGAAGCAGGTTCACTGTAATCTGGATCTACCGGTTTTCTTTCACATTGAACAGCTATAAAAGAGCCCAAACATTGAATCATTGACATGTATCTATACCTAATACACATGTATGTATACACATTGCAGCCTGAAAATTTCCTATGTATCAGAAGTATCAATGGTGAAGCTGATGATTTGTATGGCAGCTGCATGTGTACTATCAGGCCATAATTCACAGTGTCATTCTTGCTTTGTACACAGTACTGACAACTTGTATGGCCGATACTTAGCCGACCCAATTTGAGAATCGATTCAATATGCTTTGCTTCACAGAAGTTGAATGATATTTGCTTCAGAGGGTATATTTTTGTTTTTAATTGTGAGAGTAAACCGTTATGGATGAATCGTCTTGTCAACTATGGATATCAGATATGTCTATATCAATAAATGCAATTAGGTAATATCATGTTACCAAATAGCAACACTAAATATATGAAGATGAACTGATATAATAAGTGATTAATACATAATAAGTGATTCCATGTCAATTAATTAGTTAATTATTAATACTGAACATGATAAAATCTAATGTTGAAACATCTCTGCTATTGAAAACATTTTATTGTTTGTTTGAAATGTGTTATTCTATGCAGGTAATTGAAAATATTATCTAACATATCACCCAACCCAGCTCTCCTCATCATCATACCTAGAACAGGGTTGTGAATTTGATATGATTTGACTCAAAGGTGGTTAGTAGCAAGTGATGGTTTTGTTTTATAGTAGAAAGCAACTCAGATAGATAGACATATATAGCTGACCAGAGATAAACCATTGCTACACATCCTCAAAACTCAATACACACGGCCCACCCTTGCTTATATTAACTGATGCTCCTATGTATTTAGATTGTATATGTAGAGCTGATGATCATAGTGACAGGTAAAAATAATAATAATAATACATGTGTATTTATCACTGAATATCACAAAAATGTATGCTCAATCATTGTTTTCAGCAACATTATTCGATAGAATAAGACTTGGTAGTGATGGTTTTTTACTACACCTCGTACAATTATATCATTTTCTTAAAGAAATAGTCAGTTTTCTATGCATAGCTCAATGAGAAAACCAACAATATTTTCAACACTTGAGCATATCTAAACAGATTGTCAACCTTGGAATTCCATACTGATATAGTATGCATAAGTAATGACAATGGTGTCAATAATGAACACTTAAATGCGAAATATCAAGATGGCTCTATCAGTTGATATTTGACAAGGTCAAAATGTCGCCAATGTCAAGGTAACTGCATAAACAAGGGTTGCCTTGTGTTTTATTTAGTATTATGTAATTATATAATATAATGTCAAATGTTATTGGGGTTAAAAATATTATTGAACTGAGTTTTTATGTATGTAGGTTTGTAATATTACTAAAAACACAGGTAATATATTATAAGCTTAAATAACATATTATCAAACAAGTATCAAATACAACAGTTAATATGGTATAACCTCAATGATTAATATGATATTTGCTGATATTTTGCCAAACACCAAGATAAATGTGATATTTAGCATGTACCTGCCTAATAAAGACATTGTCCAAGTAAATATAACATAATATAGTACAGTTAAACTGTATATAAGATATAAGTGATATAGAATATACACAATCACTGACACAATATTAATATGATACGTTCAAAGGATAATTGCAGGTCACCTAGATGTTATAATAAAATCTACTATAGTCTATATGCAAACAACTTTCTAGGACGATGTAAGTATTAAATATGTGTATGATTATATCAAGAAAAGTGTGTAAAGGGTCGCAATTTTTCTGTACAACTAATATCTTATACAAGAACAATGAATCTGACCTTCTCTTCTCATTCCCATCTTAAAGCACTTGTTCAAACGACACCCACGACATTGATTTCTTTGTTGTCTATTAATTGGACAATCATCTCCATTGCGGCAAGTGTACTGGAGGCTTTTTCGGATACTTCGTTTGAAGAAACCCTTGCATCCTTCACATGCTATGATGCCATAATGTCGACCAGATGCTTTATCTTGACAAACGAGGCAGGTTTGTAGAATTTCCTCAGTATTGCATGATGCATCAACCCCAGACATATTTCAACTGAACTGTAATGTAACAAAACACGTCAAAATTTAAACCACAAATATACAATACAAGATTAGACGTTCGACATTGATCCGAATACAGCAATTCGATGTATTCGTAACTCGCTCAACTGTTTACCTTACGAATATCCTCGAATTTATTCAACTGATTTGCTGATATGGTTAGTTGAAGTGATCTCAGTGGAACTGTGGCTAACGTTTCCTCATCGTCGGTCATATAAATATAGAAACCGTTTCGGCATAGCAAGGTCGCTCATGCAGACCATATCACACGCACACACACACTTGATAAAGGTCAAAGTATCTCGAAGGTGAAGGTCATTGACTTGTGATTGGTTGGTTGCTATTTATGTTAGTGAAGCGTTGTTGTAACTGTCTGAACTGCGGTCTGCGTCATCTCCTTCCAGATAAATAAGCCTATTGGCAAGGAAACAAGCCAAAAATAAAGAATAATTGTTCAGTTGATTGAATTTATTATATTCATATAATGGTGTGAAGTGCGGAATTTGATTGGTCAAAGTCCGTGCAAAATCAGGAATCCCGCACAGCTGACGCCATCGCGCGGGTTTTTCTGATTGCGTGGAATTTGTAAAGTTTTTTTTATTACTTCACTAATCCATGTACATCGTCCCCAACCACACTCACTGAGCTAAGAAGTTATATATAACACTAGTTATATAGTATATCTCAGTTTTCATAGCCAATAGTATTATTGTGTGTTGGGTTCATTAATTGGACTGGATGTGTCGGAGTCTTGGTGATTACCACTCCACCCCACCCTCTTGCTTTGCTATTGATTTACCTATTGTTCTCTAGGAAGTACTTCTTTGTCCATTTAACACAGCATTGACCCAAAGTTTTAATCAATTACAGCGAGTTTCATGATATTTTCGGTCTATTTAACCACAATCCTACGTCATTTACCACCATTCAATGGTGATACACTAAAATTGGGGCTTAAAGACTTTGGTGCGAACCCAGCTTATCTCTCCTTCAAACAAGACGTCATCCAAGCAAGTGTTGGGACTTGGGGATCGAAAACTTCACTGTGAATTAAAAATCACTTTTCAACCTCTCGACATATCATAACAACAATATGTTTTTACCGTTTGAAAAATATGTTGGTGACAATGAAATTGGTTAAAAGGATTTCTGCGGGAACCCGGAACAGAGCCTATATAGTCACTCGTCCCTGACTCGTACGAATATTGATGCTTGGTGGCTGAAGAGCTGACTTAATTATATCAGTAGAGATAAGAGATTTGAAAATTCCGGTGCCAGGGTCATCATCGTCACTTATTTTATGTCCATATTACCTTATATTATCACATCGATTATTTATGGTAGCTGTTGGAATGAACTAATTATGACTCCAAAAACTCGTTTTGCAATAATTAGATAGAAGACAGAGAATGAATATCAATTATTCTTAGACAGTAAATTCAAGAAGCGCGTACATGCATACATCTAATTCCTGAAATACGTGCTGGCGTATGATAATGAATACAATTGGCACTCAGTATCAGAGTTCCTCATAACCAACTTGTCATACTATCTCGCATCGTCCGTAGAACACGTCAAAACCACCTATTATCAGCCTATGAATATTTTATTTTCCTTCTCTTTCAACATAACACCTCATATGAGGTTTTATGAGGTTTTTTTTGAAAATTAAAGTTAATTATACTTACATTATTCAATAAAAAAGAAAAAAAAAACAGGTACTAGGCTGTCTCACGCCTGGCCATACAAGCACGATAGGACTCTTTCTATATTTTCTATTACAAAAAATGGTTATATGTTTTATCATTACCATATAAAACAATGTATGGAAAGCGCGGTAAGTATGCACGCGAGGTGATCCATGAGGCGATAATGCACGCGCATTAGCCAATCAGTGCACAATTTGTCACAGTTGAATTACAATAATGTATCTACAACAACAATCATTAAAATCGGATCAAATTGTCACCTCATTCCTTTCAATCTTTTTAATTTTGTTTACTTTATAATATTATTAACAGATTAATATCCGTGTAATTTCTTATCTCATGTTTTACTCATGGAAGGAAAATACCTAAGAAAAAGGATACAAAGTAGCTGTTGGAAAAGTGAATGGTTATTAAGAATGTCAGTGGTCATGTTCCATTCATATGTAGCTTTATGTACCATCGTTGTTACAAAAGATGCTTTGCAAATTAGGTGTTTTTATTAATTGAGCAAAATTAACGTTAGAAACTAGCGTTGTGTAGTATGCTTGGCTTGGTTACACTTAAATTTACCATGTTGTATTGTTGGCGCTAAACGTTGCGCAACGTAGTAAAGTAAATACCGAGTGTTGACATTTCTGTCACAGTATAGACTATTGATGCGCAAGGATAATCTTCGACACATAATCAAGCTCTTGTGAAAAGTGCACGCGTTCATTATCATAGTAACGTGAACATTTAACATCAAGATGATCGCAAAAAGATACATGACTCAACAAGGTAACGGGAAAAAACGGAAAAATAAAAACCAGGACTTCTCTCTGGAGATGATGAATGCAATTGATAAAGCAACTGTTTCAGAACGAAGAGCGTTCAATAATAATCGGTGTGAACAAGATAATTTGGAGTACGAAGTTGGTACTTTGGACAAAGAATGTCGCCAATCCTTGGCAATGTTGTCACTGGAAAAAAGAAAATTTATCGAGTGTTACAGATCTGGGTTGAGAACAAAATGCAAACGAAATACAAGGCGGTTGCCGAACATCGTACGAAAAAACAATACTAGTGAACAAGATGGAGCGGATTGTTTACCAACTGACGGGAAGGAAAATATACATAAATCCAGTGTAGATCGTCTGCCAATACTTGTAGAAAAATCGCGTACTAAGTCAAATGGGAAGCATGTGAAAAAATACAGGACTGCATCAGAATGTTCGACTAATATAATTCCAAAGGAAATTATATCTGACAAGATTCTTGTTTTACCAAAAATACAAAATTCTAAAAAAAATTCTGGACCCTTGCAGCTCGGGCCACCAATTAGTTGTGAATCACATGAAGATGAGGCACAGAATGATTCCTCATACTTGGCTAAATTTCAAGAAAAGACTTATCGTTTGAATATATCAAAACTGCCAAAAATCATGTCTAACTCTTTGTCGGACGGTAATAATTACGAATCACAAAATAAAACAAAGAAAGATACACACTTGAGGTGCGGCAAACTATCCGATAGCAACCACCAATCACCACGAAGATCGAAACATACGAAAGCAGGTTTAGGAGATAACATTGACTCTATTTTGAACCAGAGAATTCAAATAAAAGTGAAAAACTTCCTAACGTTACCGTCCATCGGAGGAATACAGGAACAACCAGAAGAATCGGAGCCAATTGTGATTAAGGTTGAAGAACCACCAATTATATCACAGAAGAGGCCTCAAACTAAACAATCGCTGTGGAAGAACATTGCTCATTGCAGGTATCTTCGCTTGAGTGATAAGCATGAAACAGAGAAGATTTGCCAGAAAAAATGCCAATGTAACTGGTGTACAATGATGAGTAAATCAAACCATAAAAGCATCAATGCCTCAAAGCATTAAACTATACTCAATTATGGTCGCCGAAGTAACTATAATTGGCCCTCTACAGACTAGTGATATTGTCGACTACTTTATGACGTTGTCGACAACTGAAAGATGTCGACATTAAGTTCTGTGACGTACATTCTTCTTCAAAGTAGTTCCTAAATGTCGGTTATACGCGTGCATTATGCCAGTCGAATGATCGAACCTTTGGCGAGAAACGAACCTGCCAGATGTGAAGATTTAATATCTTGAAAATCGATAATTATACAATAAATAGTTTGAAAAAATCTGAGTTTTGACTTGTTTGAATTTCACCATTTTTTTCCCGAAACAAAACATAAAAACGTGGAATTTGTTACTGCGTGTCGTTTGACTGCATTCAAATCGAGACATTATGAACAGTATAAAAAAGAGCAAAGTACACTGAAAACCTCGACATGCACGGAAGAAAGCTATTTGTCCGAGAATTATTCGATTAGAAATAGGTATATAATATGTCATATCATGTCGTGATTTATAGCCAGAAACAACTGCTCTTTAAGATTACGACAAATAGTGATATATTAGGTGTTGAATATAATCAAAACAAGTATATAGAGTGTGCTGTCATAACGCTATCATCGTTATATAATACCCTTCATGATAATACAGTGAGACTCGTTTACTAGCATGTCACTGTACCGTATTAGAAGGGACTGGAAAAGTCAAACTATTCAAAAGAGAGAGGCTTGTCTCTGTCTCTTATTACCACATAAAATAAGATTAATTCATTCAATTAACTTAATTTTTTCTCATTTATTATAAAGGACGAGTTTAAGTAGCTAAGTCATTTCAGGATGTATTTAGTTATTAAATAGAACAACAAACACTTTGTCTAAAGAGACCTGCTCGTGCAGCGAACCGCGGTAACTAGTAAGAAACAGAGCCTATATACACTGATTGGCGGTAAGCTTGTTAACTAAAATTCCCTAATATTCCCTCTCAAGAGGGACCTGGTTTACACCCATCACTCATGCTTCATAATTCCTTTTAAAACATGGCAACCGTCACAGCCAACAAATTGGTTGGAAACAAAGGCATGATAAAAACTACGTAAACATATTTACACTAAGACTTGAATTGGCTAGCCAATATTGTTTACAGAATTTTTCATCCTTCAATAAAAATAGGTACGCAATGCATACATAAATCTGTCTAGAAGCAGACAGTGCAAACATATTGATAGTGAAAAGTGTACACTGTATAATACATGAACCTGTGTACACGAAGCTGACATTAGAATGAATTAAATTAACAATATCAGATAACAAACCCAGTATTGACCACTGAAATAGATAACTAACATAAACAAATGCTAAGATACCCTGAGCATTGACAGACATTTTTCTGCAGATTGTATGTATGTAGCTAAGGTACTGGTGTGACAAGTATGCTGATGTATATATATATATATATTTAAATAGAGTGGAAACAGTATATTGAAATAGAATGGTTTTATTTTGATACAATTATCATACAAATGAAGTTATATAGTACATCAATAAAAAACAATGTTCCCAAAAATACTTCTCATATTTACAATGAATGAAATGTATATAGTTTCAAATACATTTCACATTCAAATACATTATATACACACGTGAATGTGCCCGAAGTTAAATACTTAATTCAATCATCGAGTTGACATAGCAACGCTACACCACGTTTAATCCAATGATTTTCAGGTTTATCGGTAGATAAATAAACAGGCATGACGTAGTTAGTGGAGTGGCCTGTGGTCGATAAGGTACCTCGCCGCTCGCTCGTTTTATAAACTGGACATCGGTATGTTTGCTCGTACGTAATATCAGCGGTTTTTCCTAAAATTGAAGAACCAACCGAAGATTGAGCCATTTTTTTTCTGTCAGAATAATTCTAGATACTAGATATAAGGAATTATTTTCCTAATCTACTTGAAGAAGATATAACACAAAATACATAGAGAAGACTATTCTTGAATCATTTTGTATGCCCTTAAAAGAATTTGGAAATAGATTGGTCAATACATGTAGTTCGAGGACGGATCCATGGTTTCTTGTTCGTAGTTTTTTTTATTACGATATGGAAACTTAAAATCTACGACTACGTATTTTTGAACAGTTTATCAAACTTTTTATTCACCGAAATGTTCGTAAATATCGACTCATAATGTCGTGTTTTCGCTTACCTGGTTTTACCCAAATTGTAGGCATAGCATCGTGAAGAATTTTTGGCAATGATTCACCAATCACATTTCTTAACAGAAAAGATACAGGTGAACGTTAGTTGAAGCGATCAGCTTAACGATTCATTTAATGAGGGCCACCACTGCATAAATCTTGTTTGTCTCAAATGTGGAGAAGCCAATTATATGCTCCGTGTTGATCATTTACTTTTAATTGGTGATGGTATGGGTTGATGACATTATAGCATGAAAGCATGAAAACACAAAAATATCTCCTTCTATCTATAATTAGCTCTTCTATCAAGAAAATTTGAATGACGTCTGACATCATAGTAATATCCGAAAGGATATTCAAGCAAACGCGAAAATGCTTGGTATCTACTGCACACATAAAAAATATCTCAGGCTGATGGTTCATCATATCATGAACAACGTTGATATGGTATCAAGCATGATCAGGTATGATATCCACTTGATTTACTTGGCCACCTTTAACAACCTTTCATGCGTGAACAACCTGTGTGTTTTTATGCGTGTAATTGTGTCTATGGAGAATATAGGGAACAAGTTCGTTGTGTGAAACTGGAAAAGACGTAAAGGAAACTTTTCATTCAACACCAAAATTTTTGGATTGACTGGTTAACTTTTGCACACGTATCTTTTTGAAGTAATTTTTGTGACCATAAATCATTGAAGGGATTGCAGTTAGTCACTGTCAATATATGAATTCAATTAGGTACCACAACGGAGTGCTGAATGCGTTGAACTTTTATCCCCGAGGTTATAATACCTTTTCCGGTCCCAGCGACCACCCTCAAGGAAGAGACCGTTGATATAAACACCGTCGTCAGGTGGTTTATCACTTGTCATGGTTGGAATCACCTATAACACACGAAATTGAGTTTAATAATGACATGCCTTAAACACCATGCATACACGTTAAAATCAGGTTCTAACACCATCGGATAAACAGCAAAAAGTTAATTTTTTAGTATGATTAGATAGCTACCTCAAAATCGAACCCGAGCAAATCAATGGGGATGGTATATTTTCTTGCGTAATTCTGCTTGGCACCAGTCAAGAATGCCTAGGAACACCAAGAGAAAATTATGTTTTTTCCAAAAACCGCCTTATATAAATATATAATGCTACAAATCTATTTTACCTGGGTGAAATAAAATCCAGAAATCCAAAATATTGTGGGCTTCCCATTATCAAACCATTCCTTAAAAAATTGGAAGTAGCTGATCACCATTAAGCAAAATAAAAGAAGATATGGAATTTTTGTTTTTGCTTTATTGCAAAAAAAACGGGAAAGTGGATATAGCTATGACCCTAGGGTTTATCAGAAGATTGCCAGGAACTGGGGACTGTCAGGCAAAAGTTTGATTAGTTAAATCAACTGGTGAAAAGCGATCAATGTGACATTATGACAACTAGGGAAGTGCAACCACACGTTAATCACAAAGTAATCTGGAAAACTATCAGCTCAGACCTGGTTCCAACATCAAAAATTTAGACAATATTTAAATAAGAATCAATATGATCCCTTTTTCAAATTGCATTCAACATGACGAAATTTTAGAGTGATTTGGAGAAATCAAAAAAAATTGGTTCGTTTTTTCTTTGGTATAACCAACGTGGTGACCAGAATATACGTGTATGGTTCCATAACTTACATAATAAAGCTGAGTTTGTTGACAGAAAAAGTTTAACGTATAGAGGCATCAAATTATAGCTACCTGGAGGAATTTGAGTCGGTTAAGAAGATCAGAAATGTAACTTCCTAGAGGTTTGAGACTGGGATAAGAGCGTTTCATCCACATTTCAGGAACCTGAAAAAACAACACTCCTAATCAATATGGCCAAGTTATTACCAAGCGGCGTTACCTCAAGAGGTTGGATATCAAACATATTACAAACATTACAAAGCCAATTCACAGCTCGTTGCAATTTGTTTCTCAAGTAGCACTATCAGACTATAAGTACGCGTGAAAAAGCTCATTACCTTTCCAACCAATAAACTCGATGACAACGCTTCCAAATCAGAAGACATGACAACCAAACCCTTTATAGCTTTTTGAAGATTGAGAAGACTGGTTCGAATTATCTGAGTGAGACTGAAATAAACAACAAAAGAACTGAATAAATTTATCAAGGGTCCGTTGTGAATATACACATGAACATATTTAATTTTCTTTGTTATATTATTTTCAGGAGTGTACAAAATCGTCTTTTTGGATTAATTTGATATCAGAGTTACTGGAAGATTATCTCGTTGCAACTATATTAATATTTATATAATATAATGAATAATCTCGGAATCGATAAAATATATTTGAAACACATACTTGTTGAAACGTTCCATTTCTTGCACCAAAACTGTATTCATACTTTCTCCGTAGGTCACTGGGTACTTTTGTAAAGCAACTTCGAGGTCATAACCACTTGGTAACTATACATTAAAAATTTGAAAGAAAACATTGAAATAAATAACCTATAAATAGTGTCCCGTCATTTTCCTTCTCGTTGACAACAATTACATTACAAATATAATGAGAATAGATATGATGACAATCAACTAGATTGCTTTTTCGAATTACATTATTCGACATGACGAAAATTCAACGTCATTCGGCGAAATTGAACATTTGGTATATACGGTTTTCATTGGTATAACTACGTTAAAGACCAGAATATTCAGCATGGTGAACATACGTGTATGGTTCCATAACTCGCCTAAACTAATACATTGGTACTGAATTTAATCATGAAAGTATAAAAATATGTATACCTTGGATAGGATGTCCTTGGCGATTTCTAACAATCCTTCATCTCCCTTCTTTCCTCCTCCACCAGATGACTTTTGTGATTGAGTTAAAAGCACCGAGTCAAAGAGTTGTCTCGTTTCTTGTAGTTCTTTTGCGATATCGACATTGTCGTGCATACCAAACACTTCTGGGGTTTGTGAAACCGGTAATTCCTATATATAGAAAAAAAAATTTCAACCATCTTGATTTTCATCGCGTTTATTGATAAACATGGTAACGTTTATTGATGTTGTTGAAGTATTATTGCTGGGTTTTCGCCCTGTATATCCAGGACTGTAGAATATATTTATTAATAAAACAACTTTGGATTTGAGTGAATCATGCACGCACGAAAAATTGCAAACATTTCCCTGTTCTATTATCTATTTGTTACCACAGAAGGTATATACTCGACATTTTTATGACTCTTACTCAATGATGTGACGTACCTTGATAAAGTCAACGTAAGTTTCGTAGGTTCCTTTGGGAGGAGCATGGTACTTTCCACTTTGAGAGAACTTGTATTTTGGATCATGAATAATTTCAGGTGTGAAGAAGTCAGCTAGGATACTCATGAGGCAACGTCTGTGAAATTAGTAAAAAACGTTTTGCTCATTGTACAATTGAGGTAAGAAAGCCTGGTAATGTAACAAATGAAGTGAATAAGATTACACAGACAGGTAATATATATTAACGCCAGGGCAATCAATTAATTACAATTAATGCAATCAATTGCAAACCAGCAAAGAAACTGACCGGTCATTATCATCGGTAACTCGTCCACCATAATTACATTCACCAGTCAGATATGTGATGGCTTTATACGGTACTTGCTCGTATTCATTGATGAACATCTGTAAGTAAAACGAATTGCCATCATACATATATTACTTACAATTGCATATTCAGACACCCACTGAAGATTAAATGCAACGAGGTGCTT
>FXAL01033546.1:0-10195 GCA_900177555.1 Renilla reniformis
AAGGAAGATTCGTTTTTCAAAAACACCGATGTGTAACCTGTAAAAAGATAAAATGTATTTCCCAAACGAAACATGCACAGAATGGAAAAGCACTAACCAGTCCATGTTTTTTGATCGGATAAGACAAATGCTTTGCATTTAACGTCATTATCACACTTCTCTTTCGCTTCGTCTACGTCAAAAACGAGAATGTGACAATTGAAAGACGAGAACGATTGAAAACATGTATAATCATGTAATCCAGGGAAATCTGCATTTTGATATTGTTCATATGAAAACTTTGCTTGTATAGCTGCAAAATACACATATTCTCGATATTTATTCATTGAGATCAAATGGTAAAAAAACTGAATCTTACACTTGTTCCGGCCTTCTCCTTTTCTTAATTCATACAAAACTTTCTCCAATCTTTCCACCAACTCGTGGCTATCAAGGTGGAATAGTTCACTGTCGTTTTTGATATTTTCCAAAGCACGAAACACGTGGTCGGGTGCACCAGGCACCAGAAAAGTACTCAAATAAAAGCGATGAAAATTGTACATGTTTACTTGTTCATTGTATTGAAAACAGTGTCCATTTAGGCATGGTAATGTAACGTTTTTGCGTTTGTTGCCAATAAAGCAATCTTGGAAGTTTTCACATATTTTTGGATCGTTTCCAACGTCATCCAAATCGGATATTTTTATTTCATCGTCAACGAGAACAAATTGTGTGAGTTGAAAATCTTTTATCACCAGAGAACCGAGTGGCGATGAGCTCAAAAACCGTAAAATACGCGCTAAACCAACTGCAATCTAAAGAAAGGAATAGCCACCGCATTACATGCTAATCAATTGCGCAAAATATGCAAATGATGTACCCTGAATCTCTCGTGCCATAGCGTTTGCAATAATCCCATGAAAGTTACTGGAATCCCAAGTTCAGTGACAACTGTCAATCCACGCGTTCTAATATCATCGGTATCTTTGTCATTTTGATAACAATGACCAAGAACCTATAAATTTGAATGAAAATTCATCACAAACAGATATATAATACAAATGCTTCCCTGCATTCCGGGGCAATATTCCTGCATGAAAATAGTACATTATCACGGCAATTAGAAACTCTAGACGCTAAACTATGTTTATCTTAACAGCACTCTAAACAATTAGACGAAGATTCTAGGTAGATAGAGAAACGCCGAAAATTCAATTAAGCATGTTTTATCGACTAATTGTGACAACTGCATGTGCAATGTTGAGTAAACACACATGACATTTTACTGAAGAATATTAACATATTTTTCATTAAATTATTGACATTCATAGTACACTTTCTCGTAAACGTTTTCTAATATAATATATAATATACACTCAATCCGTAAATATCTTCTGTCCATATCAACTGGATAAAATTACATGAAATTCAATTAAAATGTCTTACGTTATTACGTTAGGGAAAATTATTAAAGATTCCATGTTTGACAGACAAGAATGAAGTTTTTTCTAGAATTATGTATTTTCTGTCATTAATTCAGCCAGATGGAACAATTATAAGTTCTGAGACGCAATTGGCTCTGTTGTAATTATCAATGAAATAAAAGAATAGCGTTAAAAATACACAGTTTTATATCTTATATCTCCTAATTTTAATTACTACAAAATATGGCGGAAATTAGGAAAGCAACCGAAGTTTTCTTTTGATTGTTACAATGATTGTCTAGCTTAAGGCTGATGATAAAATTACATAAACAATTCTGAACTTTGATACAGAAAATCGTACGATGAATACAGTATATCTTGAACCAAGAGAACGAGACGATTTGTCGTCCATTTTGCGCGCGAAATATGCAAATAAGATTCTGTGGAGGTTGCGCGCACCGAACTGTCTTATGTCGCTTGCTTCAGGTTATCTACCACCTACTACAAGTCTTATCCCAATACATCCTTATCAGACTGTATTTTTTATCAATACTATGCCGCTTACTGTAAAAGAATGTATCTGGAAATACATATAAGTTATTTTTTTATGCGAATTGAAAAAAATGTTTTCTCAAGGGTTCTTTCAAGTATATAGCTACTTAAATAAGGACCATAACTAGTCAGAACTAACAGATGGTTATATTATCATATGATAAGGCAACATAATAGGTTTCCGTGCTACGGAAAACAAGGTAAATTGAGGATTTGAGAGTTCCAAAATATCTAAATGGAAAACAATGCGTTGATTTATTAAATTAAAATAGTTGATGGTTTTGTAGTTAATACGGATGTTTGGTAGAAGTGTTTGACGCAATAATCCCATGCACTTAAAAATGGTAGCTATATCATTTGGCTGGAAATCAAACACGAAATACTAAAAAAAAAGCTACGTCTGTTTCCTATCTATCAGTATTTCGCATAGCTTCTCTCTTTTGATTTGTTAACCATGAAAGAATCTAATTCAATGAAAATATAATACAACTCATACAGTTTGCTCCCAAGGCCAGATCAGAGATATATGTTGAAAGAACAAGTTATTATCTACACTTTATTGATATAAGTATGGAGAAAAATATAAGGAATTACTGACCGTACCTTGATGACATTAGGGTGTTTCAGTTGTTGATAAAGTAATAATTCTTTCATTATTTTATATCTTGAATACGTCATACAGTTCTCGATATTATTGGCACGCTTTTCTTGTAAACATTTCTGGTTATCTATGGAATTAAGTGCAGCACTTTTTACAGCAACACTAGTGTGCTTGTAATAACCACGATGAGTGACTTTAGTGTAGCCACGTCCTAATTCATCCAAGATCTTAATGGTTTTAATATGGTTACAGTTGAGATACATATCTTGTCGTTGTAGTGGTGTTGTAGTTGTTTTATTACAGAGATCTTCTCTTTCTTGACCTTTTAACTTTTCGTCTTGAAAAGATTTCATTAATCTTGTAGAGTGATCCTCAACTTGTAATTCCCTCTTTTCAAGTTTATGATGAAGGCGTTGTAACGTTTCTCGTAAAAGTTGATTTTCTTCCATAATCTCCTTTATATTGCGCTTTATACGACCTCCTCTTTCTTCATAACTTGTGTGTATCGTACTAGTAGTATCAGCAGTATCATCATGATGATGAATATATTGTACACTGCAATAGAGAACCAAGAATGATCCTAAACTTGCTAGCATACATGTTGCCCAAAAAACACGTAAAGCAAAGCGATAAGCATTAGAAAACATTGGAAGATACATAAAATGTTCCAATAGTCAATCGACGTATGTTGCCTCTCTTTAATCGTATGTAAACTTGAAGGTCTGTTTTGATGATGGTGATTTCATGGTAGATGTTATAACGAAGATATTATATATGTTCAGTTGCCGACAACAAGGTTATGAACGGTAAAACCAAGATAAACAACGGAGGTGCGTTTAAGATGCTATGTAAACATGTCATGACTGCACTAGTAATTAGATAGATAATTGCTTTTCTTTATAAAATCAAGCGTTGACAAGTATTAGACATGTTGCTGGTAATCATTCTATTTAGCTTATGTATTATGTTCTAAATGCTCGAAAATTAACACCTTCTTACTAAGAACAAAGTCAACTGAACTATTTGTCTTTCCCAGACACAATGAACGAGGCTATAGTTGTATTTCTTGAAACTTCCCTTGTTTCTTGTGTAAAACCATTAAGAACACTTCAAATAAAATAAGGTTGTTAATGCAGTAGTGTTGATATATTGAAAGAATAAAGTAATGCTACACAGACGGTGTACATTAGTGAGTTCAGTTATGGTCATAATTAATAGTTCTAATGATTTAACTACTCAATATTATTGATGGAAAACTAAGATAACAAAAACCATGAAATCAATTTTCACCACTAACCTCCTTACCACCATAACCATGAGGGAATTACTAGTCTAATATTACAACTGATAAACCAGTTATACGAAATACATGAAGGAACCCTTATTTCTCACGTGCTGTTTTAACTTTCATCTTAACACCTGTTCAAACCTTATTCTAAAGTTAATGTACCATCTTGTTTCAATACTATACAGGAATTTTCTTTATTTTTAATTTAAATCGCGTCCATCAAATCAATCTTAAATAGAGGACTGAGGAAGGCAACCGTCTTTCGACGAAATACAATATTGAAAACGTTCAATATTTGTGATGAATGTTAAAAACTCAAAGAAAATATGTGAAAACAAGTTTCTTTATTTAAAAAATACTTAAGTATATACAATGGTGATTAATAATCCGGTTTTCAAACGAGGATCGTCTGCCACGAACTACGCTCATGGTCGTCACCACTCTGCTGGTCGGTTGGATCACGTGGTTAGGGCGTGGTGCAGTTTCCACGAGGTTACCCAATCATCCTTATTATTGGTTTGGCAGTCCAAATAAGCGCACAGTTCCTGCATCTCTGTCGTGTTTATCCTAAAAAAAAACAAAAAATGAAGCGACATTTCTTCGTCACTTTTCAAACCAACAGAACTCTGCACCTTGTCATCACATGCGAAAGCTAAAAGATATTTTTTGGGATGCCAAGCCAAAGTAAATGTTGGTGCAGTGCAAGGAACATCACAAATTTTCTGCCCAGTTTCAACCATTGCCTTGAAAGATGACGGAAGCAAATAATAGCACACTCAGAAAACAAGAGTGTTTGGTTTCCAAAGAGAATGTAGATTAATTACAATATCAATCAAAAGATCTTCAGATCCCGATGCGATCATTTTCCCATCACAACTGAAACTTAAGGTTCTTACAGGCCAACTAAAAATACAACAATAAATATTTAATATACTTTATTCCTGTGAGATAATACCAGCAAAGGAATATGAGATGAGTTGCTGATGAGACATGAGACTTACTCTAATCTTGAGAAAGTTCTTACACAGACTAGCTCATCTAAATCCCACAGACTTATAAGTGCATCTGCACTACCAGTAGCAAAATACCTTACGATAAAATAAAACACCTCATTAGTCAGCTATCATTAACTAGCATCATAACATCACATCACTTCACACACTTTCCTGTCGGATCAAACTTTATACAAATACAGTTAGCAGGATGTGCGTGCAGTGTTTGCAATGGTTTTAATTCTGGATAACTAAAGGAAAATCTTGTTCAGAAAGAAGTTTAAGAAGCCAGCTGATAAAACACTGACCAGGTCACCTTAAAATATTGATAAAGCCTTGGCCATTTGTTAAGAAAAATAAGTTGTTTTCATTATTCCAAGAAATTTCATTGACCTAGTACAAGATGATGTTTAAAATTCACGTATTAAATAAAACTGAAGAACTAGAATTCAGACCAACCTCAAATCTGAATTGTTCATCACCTTTTGACTTATATGTCCGAGCATCAACAAATGTTATGAGATCTTCCTATCAAATGAAATATCAACTAATTTTACTACATGTACAACACTTTGTTAAATAATAATTCATTACTTTATTTCCAACAGCAATAGTGTTGCCATTAGGACTCCAACAAATATTAATATTCTCTCCTTTGGTATTTACAACATGCACACATTTATCTGCTATAATAAATACAGTTTATTTTATATAATTTCTTAGGAGTATTTATATGGTGATCAATCATCATTTAATGGTGATATATTCCACTTGTTCTGGTATAATGGTAGACAGGTTTTTCCAGATTACACATACTACTAGTGGATGAAATATATTAATTGTTATTTCAGAAACCTCTTGCATCCCATATTCTGATTGTTTTATCACCAGACGCAGTCACTAGCATATCAGGGTTGGTTGGATGCCAACATAGTTGATCAACACTTTCTGTATGGCCTCGGAAACTTGTTTCCCTGCTCTAAATAGGTTTTTAGTAATCAAACAATAAATCAGAAATTCTGTACTGTACATGGTTCTCTGTTGATGACCGCATGGTGAGTCACATATCTTGATATATCACCATGCATTTAATTAAATATGTACAGATAATAACAACTTACAAGCCTATCTTTTTCTAACATATAAATAGTAACAGTTCTATCAAATGAACCGGAAGCAAGTCTTCTACCATCACAACTCCACGCAACAGAATGAACCTAAATGGAAGAACTTCATTCTTCATATGTTGTATATATCATATCTCCCAAAAATCCTGGGCAAATTTCTAGTTTTGCAAAACGAGATTTCAAAACTAAAACTATTAATACTTTTGACGAATGTCCTGGAATATCTTTGATTCTTGAATTTTGTTGAAAATGATGTTGCATTTTCTGGAAATATGCTTCGCATGTTGCAACTTTGGAATCCATCTTGACGGTGGTCATAATAGAATCAATTAGAACCATTTAGAGTGACGGAATCCCCCCCTTCTTGATGACATGTATTTACTGGGAATACAATACTTGAATTAGGTTAATCCGGGGGAGAGAAATGCGTAGGAAATATTGTGAGAATGATGGTGAATTGAATTCCAAAACTGGTGCTGTGTTATATATATTAATATATTACGTGTATACAAAGTGCATACTACTATGTTTAAGCACTGCTTGAAAACAAGTATATTCTGTGCCAATAGAATACTTTCTCGCAGGTTTTATTCCACAGATATTCAAAGTTTAAGAAAAAAGTTTTGGGCGTTTGGTTATGGCCATGTTGGTTTTGAGACCATTAATTATGAAGGACACGAGATTGGAATAATACAGTTAAATAATGAAGAGAAAAGAAATGCTTTGAGTGGTAAAATGATGGTAGAATTAGCTGAAATTGTTGATAATCTGGAAACATGGCATGATGGTAAATGTGTCATCTTAACTGGTGCCAATGAAACATTTTGTTCTGGCGCAGATTTCACTGTAGTTCAAAATATCTTGAACCAAAAGGAAGGAGAAATGATGTGTAGACTTATGCATGATACAATGTTTAGATTTAACCAACTACCATTGATTTCAGTTGCATTGATACAAGGCCATGCCTTAGGAGGTGGGGCTGAGGTGGGTTTGTCAGATATGCTGCTTATATTACACAAACTACCATAACGTAATGCAGGTCAATATATCATTAATCTAGCTTGCTATGTCTTGTGATTTTCGGGTGATGACAAATAATTCAGGTTATCTTAACTTGTAGCTGAATACAAGTCTTTATATTGAATATCTAAATGATCATTGTCTACTTAGTTATTCAGTTTGTTCATTCTCGTATGGGTGTGACACCAGGGTGGGGTGGCGCAACCCAACTGCTGAATATTGTTGGCAAACAAGAAGCTTTGAAAATATTAACATCTGCTGCAAAACTAAACCCTGAAAGAGCAATGAATGTTGGTTTACTGGACAAAATCTTACCAGATGCTGTAAGCTGTTGATGATGTCATGACTGATGATATCATGACTGATGACATCATGACTGATGACATCATTCTGTTACCAGGATCCACTTCAAAGTACCTGTGACTGGTTATTACCATATATTAAAGCACCAGTCAAAGTGATTCAGGCAATGAAGAAGGTGGTTTTAGGAGCAAGTTCACAAACTTTACAACAATCTCTTGAAGCTGAAAGGTACCTATTTTTAAATGATTGTTTATTTTTCACACATTTATCTATTTATCATTCCTGTGGTGGTGATGAAGCTGTATTTTTTATTTATTCAGAGCAATTTTTAAGACAATGTGGGCAGGAGAAGATAACTTAAAAGCACTGGAGAAAGTTTTGAAACAAAAAGAATAGATTTCATGAAAACATTATTGTACATAGAGGAATATATCTAATAAATATCTAGGTAGAAAACATAGGCGAAGAAGTCAGGTTTCTTCATTATCATTTATTGCATTGTCTTCATCTTCTTTCTTAAGAAGAGATTCTCTATTGCGTCTTGCTATTTCAACACTGTAAGGGTGAACTGGTAATATGCCAGCCTAAAACAATACAACCACATGAATAAAGATGATTTAAAAAGAACACAGAGATTGAAATGTTTACCAGTCCCAATAAAACTGCAACAGATTTCTTTGGTTCAGCACCGTGTGCTAACCAATACCTATAAACATTTGAGAGAAAATTAGACACCATATTATGGTGATTTTGTATGGTGACAGGTGGGGTGGTATCAGCCACGCCCTAATAAGTATGGGTCATATTGGGGAAGCACCCCCTGATATGTTAGCACGTGTTTATTACTGCTTATAATTCACGAAATACCAAATATGTACATACTTTATTCTGTCTATATTGAGACTGACAACTTTTTCATTATGTTCATTTGGCATCGGGTCAAATATACCAACCTAAACACAGGTGTATATATATATTTCTCGATTGACTTTCTGTAAAATACTTCTCAAATTACGCAATACCTGTTCATAGACATGTCTGTTTCTGGCAGCTCGTCTTTTACCAGCCACAATATGATAGAAAGGTCTATTGGGACAGCCATGAAGGGCTAAGCGCAAAACAACTGAAGCCTTCCTCATTATAATGTCGCCATATTAACCGGGGGAAGCATGTCACAAATTAGGGAAATTACCTAGAATTGTTCTAATTGAATAATGGAATGTTGTGCACAATTGGAACATATTGTTTTTCTCTATTATTATTATTAAACTGATCATTAAAAATGTCCAAGAAAAAAGAAATAGAAATAGCTCAACCCAAAGACATTGAGGTTGGTAATATAGTTGTTTAAAATAGGAAATGTCAAATATAACCACCAATCAATTATGCAGGTGTTATTAGATATATTACACCAGAAAGACCTTCAGAATGAATTAAAGATTTTAAAAGATATCCTCAAAGCTTCTTATGGTCCAACTGGCAGGTATATATATATATGAAAAGATGATGATGGTACTAATATACCATGTAGTGTGTATGGTACTAATTATGGTTAAGGCTTTATTAGATTAAATCTGATCCAAAATGTGAATGGTGGACATGTCACCATATCTTCCACATCATCATGTTTACTCAACAGTTTCACTAATGTGTCAAGTCCAGTTACACAACTGATATTGAAGACAATAAAAGGGCATTTGAATACCTTTGATGATGGTGGATTATTCCTCGGACTAATCACCTTAATGTATGTGGCTATGGTTCAACAATGTACCATAACAATTCTGATTAAAATGTATATTTTAGATTGCTTGATACATGTTTGAAATCATCTTTACCAAGACATATTACAATAATGATCAACGAACATGCATTGCACATGATTCTAGATCATGTTAATGATGTCAACAACAAATGTTGTAATATCCAAGCTGATATTAGTAATATATCACAAATGATTGCTGTTATTAACACAATAATTAAAACAAAATGTGTTATTGGTATATCACCATCCGAGATGAACCAGTTAGCAATACTACTACTCAGGGTATGTGAATATTACCTAATCAATTAATTATTAATCAATGAAGGTGAACCTTGATCATAATATGATTATTTAGGGTTTTCTGGGATGTATATCATCATCTGAAAATACCAATTCCAAGTCTGTCATACTTGAAAATATGATGATATTTGAATGTGAAGGAGGGGCAATCAATGATTCAAAGCTTGTGAATGGTGTCTTATTGCGCAACAACATATTATCTGATAACTTAATAAATAATGATGATGCTGTGACTAAGGTTGTTGTTTTTGATTGTTCTTTGGCTGGTAATGTTGATGATCGGTGGTTTAATGAAACACAATCAGATTTGTTGGATGACATTCCAAATATCGAACACCATGTCTTGGTTGCAATGAAGCAAATGGTGGATAAATTATTCACAAAAGGTGTTAAACTAGTTGCATGTCAGAAAGTGATTCATCCAACATTACAGCGATATCTAATCAGCAAGGTAAGAGACCTATATATATATATATATATACCTCGATACATTTTATTCTTAGATAATATACTTTGTCATACAGGGAATGTATTTCATTGAAAGATTATCAATGACTCATATTGATATAGTTGAGAAGCTGACACAAGCAACAAAACTCTCAACATATGAAGGTGAACTGCCAAGCAAAAACTTTGGATCACTTGCAGCAATCAAAGAACTGGTTGTTGGTAAAAACAGGTATAAAAATGGTTCCAATGATGGTGTACTTGAATGTTATTATTAAATGATAAATATGGCCTTTTTGTAGGTTTCTCCATTTATTACCACATGAAAACACATACAAAGATGTCATTTCAACCCTTTTATTATGTGCTCCAGACGAGACAGCATTGAATGAGCTTC
>FXAL01033564.1:0-11736 GCA_900177555.1 Renilla reniformis
TTTCTAATACACAATGCATGGGGAAGCAGTAAACCATGCTTAAAAAATACCCGCCCTTGAATTAGTTCGGGGATTCAATTACGTCTCTTTTGAAGCGAAAAACTCATCGTAGGAGATTTTGTTAGATGAAAACGTAACTCGTACCTGTCCATAAGCAAATAGGCATGTATTATAACCTTCAAACGCATTCTCCAGCAGAGGTATACCAATTTTTCCATAAACTGTTTCTTGACTCGCAAAATGCTCGCAGTTTTCATCAAATGACCAAAAACATTGATCGTACGTGAAATTATGTTTTAAACCAGGTCCCGATGTCAAAATAGTGTTTCCTTCAACTGCCAAACACACATGGACATTGCTGTTTTTAGTTTCCCTAGGGGTAAGAAAAGCAATAGAAACATTGCCTGATGAATCAGAACGGCGCGGGGCAAAAACAAATGACAATGTATGTAGCTAATTAAATATATCGCATGGTTTTTGGTGTACAATTCGGGGGAGAAAACGTGACCATTTT
Organism: Renilla reniformis; assembly: GCA_900177555.1. Taxonomy (NCBI): domain Eukaryota; kingdom Metazoa; phylum Cnidaria; class Anthozoa; order Scleralcyonacea; family Renillidae; genus Renilla; species Renilla reniformis. The sequence continues at coordinate 515 of FXAL01033564.1, forward strand.
TACACCATGAAAAAACACTTAGGATTATTTTGACTGTAGTTTTCAGCTGTTTGTACAACCTTGGCAACAACAGTTCAAAATTATTGCATGTGTATATTACCACCTGCTACATAGTAACTGCCATAAAGAAACGATAATTCAAACGGACCAATCAGCTTCGTCATTGATATCAATCAAACAATTTAGTGTGCGTTCATGAGAGACATTTAAGATTGAAAATTAATCGACGACAGACAACGCATATAGCTATATATTAAAAATATTCAAATATTGTGCTCCCCATAACGTTAAATTTGACAATTGATGTAGATAGTACTAAAAATGATATATTTGTTTGTAGATGTTTGGTAGATAAAAAAGAATGGTGAAATTGACCCACCCTGGAGGTGAATGTGGTAGATGCTAATTTCTGAATGGGTGATTTTGTCTCATTTCCCACCGAGTAATTTCAAATATTATATTCAAATTAAATTCAAAACCGCACAATATCAGTCGCAGAAGGGAACATGCCGTGACATACAATATAAGTGCATTGAATAATTAAACGAGGCACACTTTACTACACGTGGCATATATAAGCAGCAGAATTAATAAGTTAATAAATAACACGAGCGCTTAAGCTGTGAGTTGATAACATTAAATACAAATACAAACAGCGTAGTAGGAAACATTGTTTACCTTTGATTAAAAGGCCGCACTCTCACAGCAACAGTAACACAAGATTTCTCCTCCTCATTTGTATTAACACCACATAAACTATCCAAACTTGTCATGCTTTCGCTTTTTCTTATAGAATTGAACTGTTTAATATTACTATTTAAACTCTCCGACAACGCACGCGTTCTTATGTCACATCCCGACATATCTAGACTGTCAAAACTTTCAGAGTTTTTCGACGTATTTTTTGACCAGCTATTATTCCTATCATTATCGTCGTTCTGTGGTTTCTTTGCAGATTTCAAACCATTCTTTGACGTATCTGAAATCCCGTTCCCTGCATATAAATTTGCGGCAGCGATCTTCCGCAAGCTTTCTGTAGATTCGGCATTCTTTGATGAGTAACCAAGGGTTTTCCTTGAGCTATGTACAGGTAATTTTGAGCTCTTAGGCTTCGCAAAAGCAGCTGGTGATGGCGTGAGCTTTTTCCTCGAGGATAACGGCGAAGAACTCGGGGAATTGCATTTTTTAACGTTACTTTGCGTTGGTAAAGTGGGTAGCGTACGTTTGATTCTTGCTGCTGGCTTCGCCGTAGACATAACGATAAGTTTCGCGATATTTTCCAAGCTAATTTCTTAACTTACTGTCGTGTAGATAGAATTGACGATACCACGTCTTTATCATAACGCGTAGATGCATACATTTAAGGCAATGTTTTGACCGTTAACAAGCAACATGCATATGTAATGTAATCATATTTTTAATAAACACGGTTGTTCTTTTGCAGATTCAAAATTTTTCCGGAAGTAAACAAACCGCTGACAAAACGGATGTGACGTCAAAATTAGAACAGCAATTGTTACAATTAAAACAATAGTACAATGCAATGATTTCAATGGTGTGTTATTAAAGATTTGCAACACTGTTGTATTAAAATTGTAACAATATTGTTCATTAACTTACAATTGCATCATGCTGCATCGAAATTGCAACAGTTAGCGGTAACATTACGTCATCCACATTACGAGAATTTTGCAAGCTTGGCAATAGAGACGAAATTCAATAGAAAATGTAGCTGTGTATGTATGTATTGCACGAATGAAACATCAAACCCCCAGAATATTGAAAATAAGCGGAATTATACGATTTCTGATTATTTTATTCCGTAAATTTGTAATAAGTATCTTACATATATAAATTTGCAAATTTCTCAGAATCATATATCTACAAGTGATGGTTTATCATTATTTTATTAGCCTCTGTAAAGATGGTTGGTTTTAATATACATAGAGAACCATTGACGTCAACCCAGTATGCTGTTGCTGGTGGAGTATCTGGTGCCATAACAAGACTATGTCTCCAACCATTGGATGTTCTCAAAATAAGATTTCAAATTCAGATAGAACCTATTATCAAAGTACAAAGTACCAAGTAAATATCTCATTGAATACTGAACTATCTCAATGGCGTAACTTTTTAGGAACAAAATAAGCCAGTTTTCAAATACCGTGGAATTTACCAAGCATTCAAGTTGATCGCTAAAGAAGAAAGAATCACAGCATTATGGTATGTCATCGCTGATGAATGAAGATTTGAATAACTTGATAAAACATTTGTGCAATCTAGGAAAGGTCATGTTCCTGCACAGATTCTAAGTGTTCTATATGGCGCTGTACAGGTACTTGTCTGTTATCACCACACACATGGTACATGGTTATTATATGATGGTTGGATATGGCTTTTAGTTTACATCATTTGAAGTTTTCACTAAAGTGTCTTGGAGTATAATTCCACATGAGAAATATGCCTCATTCAAGCCCAGTTGAGTATTGTTCCATTCATTGAAGGGTTTCGAATGATAATGGTCATTCAATTGTTTATAATGTCATTTTGGTATTATATAGTGACTCACTTTATTTGTGGTGGTTTATCTGGATTTTGTTCCACACTTGTGGTGCAACCTATTGATGTTCTGCGGACAAGACTGGTAGCACAGGGTGAACCAAAGGTACATCTGTATTTATGATCATGAAAGTGTGATGTATATATAACTAACCATAAGAGGTATTCCATGTTGTAGTTATACAATGGTATTCACCATGCTGTTGTATCAATGTACAATGAGAACGGTATTCGAACCTTTTATAAAGGTACCATATATTACCACCATACATGGTTTATGGTTGTATTCGTTTACCATTAATTTAACCATAGGTCTGGTTCCAACATTGGTTGAGATATTTCCACAAGTTGGTATGAGGTTTGGTTTCTATACTGTTTTTGAAACCATTTGGAGCAAATATATGAACACAGTATGTATATTTTGACATGTTATGATGCAGCCAGCCATGTTTTTACCATGTTGATAATCACCATTTTAAAGCTTGATTATGAGGTATCTGTTGCCAAGAGCTTGATTTGTGGTATCTCATCTGGAGTTTTAACCAAAATCATTATCCATCCTTTGGATGTAGTGAAGAAGAGATTACAGGTGCACATATGATATCCACTACAATGAGGTGAATGAGATCCCTTCTTAAAAATATTGTTTTTTCTTAGATTGAGGGATTTCAATTCAGAGAAAATAAATTGCCTGATCCAATCACTGGGGGCACAGTGAAGTGTATTCAGAAGATATTCAGAAATGAAGGAATACTTGGCTTCTACAAAGGGTTAAAAGTTAATGTGTTGAAGGTAATGTCTTTCATTACATTATTTGGTCTTTTTCCTCTGATTTTTTGAATGATTCTAGGGTGGTTGTGTTGTGGGTGTGTCATTTTTGGTGTATGAGCAGTGCTGTAAATATATTGGATTAGTAAATGAATGGAATAAAATATAGAAGAGAATTTTCTATTCAACTTGGAGTAAATTATATGTCATATATACCGTATATCTATAAAATAGATGAATAAATAATACAGTAACGAAAGATCGTATTTCTATGAAGTGTAGCTCAGTTCTGGGATTTTCCCTTTTATTCAAATTGTCAGTTTACTTCCGGTATGTAACCGAGGCTATAAATATGACGTCAACTTTCGTAAAAATGATTTGAAACAAAATGTCAGCAAGGTTAGTTCACTTCCCTTTGGAAAGATCTTTAAATAGTTTATATTTATAGTAGACCGTGTTATTCGTTACAGAAGAAGTAATACAGGGAATCTTCTCTGTCCTCAACATCCTGATGCTATTTTAGTAGAGGACTATCGCGCTGGGGACATGGTTTGCCCTGATTGCGGTCTAGTAGTTGGCGACAGGTATAATAACTTCTTTTCCAATAAAATAAACATCATTGTTTCTTCTTTTCAAAACAATACGTGTTTAAAAACCGTTCTATAGAGTTGTGGATGTCGGCTCTGAATGGCGGACTTTTAATAACGAAAAATCCGTTAGCGATCCATCGCGTGTCGGCGCAGCTCAGGTAAAGTTTAAACTCCTCTAAATACTACACTTTCAACGAGTTTTCATCTTATTTTCCATTAAAACAACGCTTTTCTTTCGCGTTCAACTTCCTTTGTTGTTGGACTAGCATCTAGGCTACTGACCGCGCACTTGTGAATAAAAAGACTGAACAAGACGCGTACAGGCGTAGTTTCTCTTTTGAAAAAAAAAATTCGTTGTTATAAACTTATTTTTAAAACGATAAAAAGCTAATTTTTATTTTACTCACATATACCTAATCTGTTCAAAACCTTTCAAAATCTCTTAACTACTTTACACATTAACCATAACCATTTTGATATAGTTATTAACAGTGTACATATATGGGTACTTTTACATCCCCAATATTTTTTGAACAGAATCCACTATTGAGTGGCACAGATCTTTCAACAGCAATTGAACGAGGTGCCCCGGGCCGCTATGAAATGGATACATATTCAAAAATGCACAACAGAGGAGGAGTATGTTCATTCAGGGTTCACTAACAAATTAGCATTTAATATATTGAGGTTTTGTGCTGCTTTGACAGGCATCTGGCGCTGATCGCAGCTTACTAAAAGCTTTCCAAGAAATAACCACAATGGCGAACAGGATTAATTTACCAAAAAATATAATTGTAAGCAACACAGATACTACTAACTGGGTTGCAATAAATAAACATTGCATGCTTTGTTTCTTTGTCAGGACAGAGCACAGGCCTTATTTAAGCAAGTTCATGAACAGAAATCATTGAAAGGTCGAAGTAATGATGCTATCGCAGCTGCTTGTCTATGTATTGCTTGTAGACAGGAAGGAGTACCCAGAACTTTCAAAGGTGTTTGAAGATATCAAGGGTTTTGTGTAGCTTGGTTAGATAACACTTTTTTGCTTGCTACAGAGATTTGTGCTATCAGTAAAGTGTCCAGGAAAGAGATTGGCCGATGTTTCAAACTTATATTACGAGCACTAGAGACAAGTGTTGACTTAATCACAACTGGTGACTTCATGGTAAAGAAAAATGCACCACACATTGTTGGTCACATAATCCTAACCATTAGTGTCCTTTTCAGTCTCGATTCTGTTCGAACCTCAGTTTACCATCACATGTGCAAAAGGCTGCCACATATATTGCAAAGAAAGCAATGGACCTCGATTTAGTTGCTGGGTACAACATTAAGAAAGAGGAGTCCTGCATTCATTTCTTATATTATATATCTCTTTTAGACGAAGTCCAATCTCTGTAGCTGCAGCTGCTATTTATATGGCATCTCAAGGCTCAGCTCACAAGAAATCACAGAAAGGTTTCAACAAGTCAATGTCAAGATGTTATTAATACATATATAAAGAATTGTGTCTTTGTTTTCAGAAATTGGTGATATTGCTGGTGTTGCTGATGTGACGATAAGACAATCTTATCGGTTGATGTATGTGAAAGCAGAGGAGCTCTTTCCACCAGACTTCCACTTCCATACACCACTAGAAAAACTACCAAGCTCATAATGCATGATGATGAAAGTGAACAAGGAATCCATATCATCAACTTCAGTTTGCAATGAACAAGAACATTGACAATGCATATGAAACGAACAATTGAACAAGGGTCTTGTGTGTTGGTTTATTGCACTTTTTGGTCTGCAATTTGAAGCACTAGAAAACATTTAAAAAACATGTACAATAATTGTCCCTATCATCGCAAGCATAAATACTTTAGTAAAATGTTGTGTTGTTGACATTCATGTAACTATATTATGTACAGTAACTCAGACATCTTAATATATTATTATGGCCTGGTATTAACATATGGTGTATAGAGATAGGACATATCCATGAGATTTGGTGGTATACTAGATTTCTTCACCAAAATTCTTTTAGTGTCCAGCATTTGACAGTCCATTTTTATCATTGGTACATAATTCTTTCGTACTTTACTTCTTGTATCTAAACAACAAAGTTCTAGTTAGATTTGCAACCCATCTCATGTAGACATTGCCATGGTGTATTAACCATCTAGGAGTCATTGGTGAGCTAAATATATAATAACATACCAGTACTTGACGCTGGAACGATAAATGACATTTTTGGAGGACCAGTTGAATTGAACTCAGTGGCAGGAAACATAATATGATCCTAGAATGAAATAAGGTTAAATACACAGAGAATTGTTTTAAAACAGTAAATATACCCAGATGTATTGGTATACCTACCTTTCTGAAGGAAACAATATAAGATGTGTCAGCTTGGCGATTAAATGCTTCCTGGAATGATCTAAAAGTCCTGAAATACATACATTGATTTAATAAAAAATGATTGAATACATATGTGTAACACAAGGTATACCCTTGATGTCTTGAGGAAACTTGAAGTTCCTTTGAACTACTTGGTAGACTCTTCAATATGAATTGCCTGCAGGAATATAACATTGTTAACATTTGTTGCAACAAACTTGCATCATTATCGTATAAATGTATTAGTGTATACCTTAATTCTGATTGATTGGTTGCATTTTGTTTCATTCTCATCACAAGTTCAGATATTGGAGAAGAAACATATTCCTACAAAATAATAGATTTTGGAAATGGTGCACATTTTGTGGATTTTCTGAAGCTACCATTATACCTTGTTTTCAAGATTATGTTTTCTTAGTTGTTCTGACATTCTTGTTGTTTCATGTTTGCGAATTATCAGCTCCAACAGCTCATTTAACCTGAGTTTAAAGTACAATTTAATATCTATGCTGGTTCTACAAGCATGTCACACAAAAATACCTACCTACTGTTCTCAGTTTCATTTGTTACTGGTGGTTTACACATTGGTGGAACAGAGGCATGAGACATATTCCTCATACTTGACGGCTTGTTCTGTTGTTCATCCACTAAACCTTTCCTCATCGCAATCTTCTTATTTTGACGATGAACTTTGTTATTTTGTGAGACCACTGAACTCTGTTTTGTCATGCTTTCAACATCTATGTTATATTTCTCTGTGTATTCAAGTAATGCTCTACCATGATGACTGGATGAGTCAGAGCTGGCGATTAAAGGCTGCGTTTCTTTGGAGATACCAGACATGTTACTAAAATTATGCACCATACATATATCAGGGTGGTTTGTACATTAGAATTTAGGCTATTCACATTAAGTACCTCAATCCCTTCAGATTCAAAGCAACAAATAGAAGCAACACCAGTACACATGTAGACTTTGTAACATTAGGGGTGAGTGTTACACCTGTCAACTTCTTGAATGCATTATTCTAAAGCAAAGCAAACAAGTTAGTTATACATAAAATAATCCACACATACATATCATGATTCAAAAATGTCTATATAGGTACCTCTGCTTCAAGCTCTGACAATCGTCTTTTGAGCATTTCATTTTCTTTCCTAATCAATTCATTATGAGCCAATGTTTCATTGAGTTTTGCCTCTAAGCTTTGCAAATACTAAAACAAACACATTTAGTTACCAAATATTTATCATAAAAATTATATAGAATTTTTAGCCTACTTCTTTTTTCTTTTTCCGCGACAAGCAAGCAGATTCTCTGTTCTTTATCATTCTCTGTTGTCTCCGTAAAACTTTTATCTTTGAAAAGAAAAAATCAAAATAATGATACAACAAGCAAACTATGTATAGTTTGAGTTTTCAACTTACATCCATATCCAACTGGGAAGCACTTTTTGATGGCGCATTACTTGATGACACCTATATAATTTTCAACCCTGGATTTACAATCATATACCTAGGTACCTACAGTTTCCATTATGGACTTACTACAGTTGTGTTATTTGTTGCAACGTTCCCAAGTGTTGGAGGTACAGGGTTTGTTGATGTCATGAAAACTGAAAAGAAAAATAATATGCTAAGTATCTATGTATACTATATTTCCTATGAGCTGAGCCATATCAGTACCTTGGTTTACTAGCGTTGGTTGACTGTTTGCAGCAAGGTTTATAGTTTGCAGTTGTGGATGTGTTGTTGTGACAGGTAAAATATTTTGTAGTTGGCCATTAACTTGTTGGATAAATATGGGACTTTGTTTTGCATTTCGAGGTAAGGGAAGTTTTTGTACAACTTTGGTAACCACAGGAGTTTGGTTAACAGTTTGATAGATATTCTGTTGTGGTATTATACATGGTGGTTCTTGTTTTACTTGTGATATAATAACTGGTTTTACATCACATGAAGTCAACTTTGTTTTTTCTGGTTTTATTGCCAACTTCTTTGATGGGGTGGCTTGAGGTTGTTTTGTCGTTACTACAAGATCTTTTTCTTTGATCAAATTATAACTTTGAGGTATAGTGTGTTCGTACACAGTAACATCTTGGTCCGATAAGGAACTGGTGCTTTGAGCAGGTGATAATTTACCATTTTCTGAACACTTAAAAATGAAAATTGTCCTGTTAATTTTGTTTTAATGACAAACATATGTCGATTGTATATAGAGACCTGGACTTCAGGTGAGTTTGGGGATGAAGAATGTTCACTGAATATCGCAGAGTCTGGTGACAACGGTTCTGTTTTCATGACGTCTACGATAAAATGTTGATAAAATATTATTAGGATTACCCATGTTAAAAATGTTCACTGAAGTAAAATTAATTATTCATGATTAGTAGCCTCTGCTTGAAATGAAACGTTTCTACAAAATATTACCTGAATTGATATTTGCATTCTCAAGATGACTAAGGAAGTCATCTGTTCCTAATTTCTCCACAAGATCTTGTAAATCCGAGCTATCCATCTATAATAATATGATAACGGATCAATTTGTAATGTACAATTGGGACACTAGCGTGCTGACGTGTTATATTAAAGGGGACCAAGCTATATAAACAGTAAATAAACAAGTGCCAATACTTCCGTATAGAATACTACTGTTTTAAAATAAAACAAAACATGTAGCTTGGTTTTAAAAGGAACTACTTTATTTCCTATTTTCTCAGACCAAAATATCGGGTTCATTCAGATAAATGACGTGTGATTCCATTTAAAAAAAACGTGCGTAAAAATATTTCATCACTTTAAAACTATGAAATTTTAAAAAGATCGTGTTCTGTTTGGTGAAATAAATGCAATATTTTAGCATCATAGGAAGATCTCTAACGCATATAGAAGCAGTTTGGACAGTTTTGGTTGTATTTTGGTTGCATATTGCATCAGTTGTATAAAATTACACACGATGAGTCATAGAATTTCAAAGAGCTTCGTTACCCCTTCTTGTCCAAATTTCAAGTCTTCAGCGACCAAAAAGAGTTCATCTGGATCAACATCACAACCAGAAATGTCTCCTTTTGTTAAAATTGGACAGAACAAGTTGTTAAACACTACTAGATTGTTTTAAACCAATGGTATATATATATATCTTACCCCAGTCTTCAAGGCCCAAACTTTCACCAAAGGTAATCATATTTTCTGCCATAAAAGCTCCCGCCATTGTGTTTCTCTGTCACAGACAAAACCACCGTTGTACTGAATATGTCCCTGTCGTCTATAAGATTAGTTTCTATCCACCAGTCTCAACAAATGTATATAAAGAATGGAGATTAATTCAAAATTGTAAAAGACGCACAAACTTCCTCATCAAATTACCATATATCAGGGGATTACGAGGGACGGGAAGGGGTACATTAGGGAAGGTTTGGGGCACGCCAGGGTTAGATGGATACTCCATGGAAATAAAAAAACAGAAAAAGTTGAAAGAAAAACGGGAGATTTGATTTGGAAAAAAGATAAAAAGAGATGTCGAAAACTAGGAAGAAAGGTTAGAATTCTTTGATTATTGTCATAAAAATAACAAAAGTTGATTTAGTGTTGTCACAGAGCTTTAATAAGTTAAATACAACTGAAGTAATTTCCGACTTTTAAAATGAATATTTTCATAAATATTGTTAAGTATTGTGATTCTACGATCTTTTACTTCATTTTCTTGAAAGCCTGACCAAGCCGGGTGTTTTCACGGAGTCTTAAAAAAGTAAATTAAGCAAAATTGAAAAAGAGGCGCGTTTTAAAATAACAAAAAGCAAAAACTATTATGTTACTTATAATTATATGTATAAATTGAAAATATATGTTGGTTTACCGTAGAGCATTGATTCGGATAAATCCAGCAGCGTCGTCAGGATTATAATCACTTATAACATCCATACTAATAATAATAAAAAGATATATCATTCTGTCAACATCAACGGCAGCGCAGTTTCCTTCCTGAGTCAAAATATTACCTGACGAGCTCTTCATTGTACAGCGATTTTTTCGACTCTCTTCCTACCACATATACCTATATGTGTGAAAAACAAGCAGAATTAGGGTGGAAAATTCATCTCACACCAGCACAGAGCGCAGTTGCTCGCAGAACGAAGCAGACAAAGTGACGGTTACTACTTTCCTACGACGAGAAATTTCAAAAGCTGATTCGTTTCCCGTGCGCAGTCTCATATCATCATATTATATTATTACATACATGCCCTTTGTAGACCGACATTTGAACAATTCCTTCAACATTTTCCTGACTTTTAGCCAAACAATCCCGGATGAAGTTGCCTTCAGGACTGTACCAAAATCCAGTGTAGATGTATTGAGAAAACTGGTTCGACATATATTGCTTCAATTTGCGCACTTCCTATACAAAAAAATTGATAAAAATTAATACCAGTGATTGTATATGATATGAATGGTGATTTATACCTTATCCATGGTGATATTTTCAATATCCAGATGAGCTTGTCTTAGTATGGTACCAGCTGGAGTCTCGTAAATACCTAGGAGATAATGTTTCTATAATAGATAAATGAGAAAACAATAGGTATGTCGCACAATAATTCAACCTCTTGATTTCATTCCAATGAAACGATTCTCAACAATATCGATTCTCCCCACACCATGGCGAGATCTAAAAAAAATTCAGTCATCTTACCTCAAGCACATATTTTCTTCACATATATTAAATTCATAAATGTTTATGTACCCAATCTCATTCAACTGTTTGTAAATATCCAATGGCTTATCAGAACTCTTCTTATCATCATGGTCAAGTACTCTGATTGGTACACCTTTTGAGTGAATAATATATGACATCATTTTATGTGTAGTCACCCTGTATGATGCATCTGTTATTTACCATTTTTGAACTCAATTTCAAATTTCTCAG
>FXAL01033732.1:0-13480 GCA_900177555.1 Renilla reniformis
ATATATATACTTACCAACATAGAAATCATGGTCAACCCATTCTCCAACGTTGCCAAGTTTGTCATAACCACGTATAGAGAATCTATATTTGCCAGTCCTTCTTCCGTTCACAGACATCTTACCATTTTCACCGTCACCGCATGATCCACCGCCTAAAACAATTCCTTGTTCCATGTTCTTCAATTTGCATTCAAAATCTGCTGGTTCTGAGCTGTTCCAAACAAACTCCATATTCCGCTTCGTCGTCTTTGGTAAAGGTGGTTGAAACTGAAGTACTGGACCTTCGGAATCTAAACAGGTATATGTGGTTATCAGATATGTAGATAAACTGGATGCAGATATTTGTTCCAGATACACGTACCTACTCGCCAGTTTGCTGAACTAGGTTGACCAACATTACCATTCCTATCTGTTCCTTTCACACTTAATTTGTGATCGCCGTGCGGGAGATCGCGACCAACCCAGTTGCCATTACGTCGCAAGCCACGACCACACTTCTTATATGGACCATCGTTCAACGAGCATTCAAAAGACGCGTCCTCTGAAGAACGCCACGGAATCTGACTGATTGAACCGGTAACTGGTGTAATGTCGTAGAAACTGATGACAGGATAACTGTTATCTACAACCAGAGACGTTGGTGAGTTGAAAGAAACTATGTATGTAAAAACGAGTAAAAAAGACACTGACCAACGGTAAGATCGAATTTTTTTGATCTTCTGTTACCAACTTTATCTTCCCCAAAAACAGTGAAGACGTGTGGACCATCTTTGAGATCAGGAGCCGTCCAACTACCCGTGGTTCCTTCACCGCAATCAACTAGTTCACCATTATCAATGGCGCACTGATATTTCGCTGGTTCTGAAGAACTCCACGTGAATTTTGGTTCAGATTTGGTTATTTTGGGAGTAGAAGGGTCCAGTTTGATGTTCGGTGGTTTAGTATCTACAAAACAACAATTATCCAGTATTGTAAGTAATTGTAATTCCGCGTGTTGATATGAGTATTCTTACCAACAGTGAAGCGATGTTGTGTCCAAGGTCCATTATTGACACTGTCTTTACCACGGACATGTAAAGTGTGTTGACCATCTCTCATAACATCTCCCCACTCCCCAGATTTCCCTTGACCGCAATAAAACGGAATCTTTGTATCATCCAGCATACACTCAAACGTGGCAGTTTCCGTACTATCCCAAGTTAACCGCGGGATGTTGTTAGTATGGGACGGTGCATCGTCTGGGAATGTGATTGTGGGAGCAGTTGCATCTGTAACAACAATATACTATCAACAAATTTACAATCTCTTCTCTTAGGCTATCAACATGGCTGTTTCATTACTATCTATAAGTCGATTTAGATATATACCTGTCTCCCAGTTGACAGTAACGGGTTTGCCTTTATTACCAAAGTTATCCTCGATATTCACCGTGAATGTGTGCTGACCATCAGGTAGCTCATCGGTGGTAAATTTACCATCGTTACCACTACCACAGTCACTAGTTTTACCATCAACGACACACTCAAACTTTGCTGGTTCGTTTGATGTCCACGAAAAATCGACTTTCTTATTATTTGTTTTTGAAGGAACACTCTTGGTCAGATAGATTTGGGGTCCGTCAGTATCTGGAATAGATGAAAGATTAACGATAAAAGAAACTTTAATTTGATTATTTCTTCACACAGCAGAGTGCTTACCAACTTCGAAAAGATATTTAACATGTTTTCCCCGATTACCATTCTTATCAGTGCCTTGCACGAAGAAGGCATGTTTGCCGTTGGGTACATTGCGAGCAGTGAAGGTCCCAGATAACCCCGAGCCACAGTTCACATATTTCCTTGTATCATCAACGGCACACTGAAATGTTGTCTCCTCTGTCGACGTGAAACGGAATGTTGGGTTCTGTGAACTATAAACTGAACTATCTGGTAAGACCTTGACATCTGGTGGTGTCAAATCTGAAGTTAAAAAACAATCATCAGTTTTGTGAGTTCTCTCGCTATAACGTTGTATTAAGATTCAGTCACCTGCTTTCCAAGTGTGGGTACCAGGTTTTCCAACATTTCCAGAAAGATCTGTGGGTGTTACCTCAAAGGTAAAAGTACCATCAGATGGTACAGTGGTGGCAAATTCACCATCCTTGCCATAACCACAGTTTGTTGGCTTCGAGTTTTTCACTCCTTTGACATAGCATGTGAAGTAAGATGTCTCATCTGACTCAAATTTGAAAATTGCTCGTTCGTAGTAAACGTTGGTAGGTGTCACTTTTATGATCGACGGTGGCTTGGAATCTGCAACACGAAATATTATGTTATGTCAGACACATAGGACGATCTTATAGTCAGATGTGTATATTATACCAATATTCCAAGTATGAGTGTGCCTTCCAGTATTCCCATTCTCATCAATTCCTTGCACTTTGAACACATGTTTTCCATCAGGTATATTATTGCCAGTCCATTCACCGTTTCTTCCTGTACCACAATCCGTATACTGGTTATCATTCAACGAGCATTGGAAACGCACAGGTTCCGTTGCCTTCCATTTGAAAGTCGGCCTTGATGAATTGCGTTCCGGTACAGAAGTAAGTGTTATAGTTGGGGCTTGGTTATCTGCAACGAAAGGTGTTCAATATTTGCTTTTCAATGAATATTTGTTTCACAGTGTGCATCTCTTACCAACAGTAAAAGTGTGACCGGCTGGCTCGCCTCTGTTTCCTAATTGATCTGTTCCAACCACAAACAATGTATGCTGTCCTTCGCTGAGCTGTTCGCTTTGCCATGATCCAGTCTTACTGAAATGCGTGTGTATTCCTTTGTCCTTAAAGTGATGACTACAATCCCTCCAGCTCCATTTATCATTCAAAGAACATTCAAACGAAGCAGGTTCATCGGAAGACCAACTGAATTTTGGACTATTCAAGGTTGAACGCGGTTGGTCGGGATCAAACTTCACTTCTGGTCCTTTGGTATCTGGAAATGACGACATAATGGTTGTTTAGGTATGTAAACAACTATATAAAATGTGCATAGCATCCGTCACTCACCAACCACCCATTTGTGATTAACAACCGGAGCTTGGTTTCCAATATCATCAGTTGCCAATACTTTAAACTTATGTTTTCCATCTGGTAATGGTTTTGATGTGTATTGACCATCGACGCCATAACCACAATCTGAAGGATCTGATTGGTTGTTAAGATAACAATCAAACGTCGCGTCTTCGCTAGTTTTCCACTTGAAGTCTGCTGTCGGATCTTTTGTTAGTTTTTTTGGTACAAGAATTGTGAATCCAGTTGGTGGCGTGGAATCTTAAAACGTAAAAAAAACAAGCATGCAACGTTGTTTACCAGATAACAAATCACTCTTCGCTTTGCTTTAAATACAAACCTTTCTCAAATGGAAATACTGACGGTTTTTCATGATTACCAAGTTTATCAATAGCTTTCACCAGGAAGTTATGTTGTCCATCTGGTATCTTACGACCAGTCCAACTACCCTCAGTGCCGGTTCCACAAAACTGGAAATCTGTGACCCCTTCCACGGAACATTCGAATGTCGAGTCTTCATCACTCGTCCAAGAAACCTTTGGTTCTTTCTTTGTTTTACTTGTCGAATCTGGACTAAATTCCACTTTGGGCGCGGTATAGTCTATGGGGAAAGGTCAACGAGTATTTTTCATCTATTTTTCAATTGCTACTGTAGCGATTATTTATCTAAGAACTTACCTACAATCCAGCCAACGTCAATAGGTTCAGCTTTATTGCCAGTCAAATCTTCAGCAATTAACCAGAATTTCTGTGGTCCCGGTCTAAGATATGGTGTTGTCCAACTACCAGATGTACCCTCTCCACACTGAATAGTATTTCCGACATCGCCAATAGCACAATAAAACAGTGAATCTTCATTGGCGCTCCATGACAGTGTCGTTTTCGGACTGTTTGTCTCCTTGGCA
The DNA here is from genome assembly GCA_900177555.1 of Renilla reniformis. Classification (NCBI taxonomy): domain Eukaryota; kingdom Metazoa; phylum Cnidaria; class Anthozoa; order Scleralcyonacea; family Renillidae; genus Renilla; species Renilla reniformis. Next base: position 3,955 of record FXAL01033732.1, read on the forward strand.
ATCGGGTCAACTTGGGCAACAGGGGGTGTCGAATCTTGGAGAAAATTCACGTTTCCGTCAATTGAAGAATCAATGGTGTGGGAAAAAACTGGCAAAAGCATTCTATCAATTCTATCAAAACTTACCAACTACCCACGAATGAGAGATAGGTTTGCCAACGTTATTAAGTTGATCCCTAGCGCGTACATAAAATCTACGATTCCCTTCTGGCAGTTGATCATTCGTCCATGACCCTTCAGTACCAGTACCACAAGTTTGAAAATTGTTTATATCATCCAGGGCACATTCAAAAACAGAGTCCTCGTCCGAGATGTAGTTTAGGGTCAAAGATTTCTTTGAGAACGAAGGTAGATCACCAGTGAAGCGAATCTTCGGAGCACTTTTATCTGAAAGAAATCAAAGCTCGTGAAGATAGATCCTGGATTGATTGAGAACTCAACAGCCAACACTCACCTACTGTCCAATCATGGCGCACAAATTTACCAACGTTTCCAGCGCGGTCAGTTCCACGCACCCAAAAAGTGCGGTCACCTTTTGGCAAAGACGTCAAATTACGTTCCCCATTTGTGCCATCACCACAAGTTACCACATCACCATTATCCAGTCGGCATTCAAACGTCGCAGGTTCTGAGGAATCCCATTTGAAGGAAGCCTTGTTGTCTGATTCTCTAGGTGGTTGATCGACGTAACGGACTACTGGCGGAGTAGTGTCTGTCAACAAACAAGAATATTGGTTTGAGACAACAATGTATATATTTCTCGATACCAAAATCACTTACCAACTTTCCAGAGTCGCTCTATCGTTTTCCCTCTGTTACCAACCGAATCAACGGGTGTTAGACGGAAGATATGATTCCCGTTGGTGTAACGAGGTGTGGTGAAGGAACCAGTTGTACCTTTGCCACATTTAACTTCTCTCTCGTTATCAACTTGACATTCAAATTCTGCTTGTTCACTAGAATCCCAGGTGAACGTTTCTGTTGGATCTCGTGACAATGGTTTCTCCTTGTCAGTAAATTTGACAACAGGTGGTGTGTTATCTTTGAGACAGAGAACCAATATTGAAGAACGAATCATCTAGATTGGTCCATGGTGATTTACTTACCAGTGGTCACAGTGAACACACTAGGTTTCCCAACATTGCCAATTTCATCTGTTCCACGAACATACAATCTGTGTTTACCGTCTGGTAGATCATCTTTCTCAAAAAATCCTTTCTTTCCGTTACCACAATCTTCGTACTTCTTTTTGTCATCGAGTGAACATTCAAATTTACCATTCTCCGACGATGTCCAAGATACAAGCATCTTCGGCTCTGGTCTCCGTGGATTCCGTCGATCAAATCTAATCAATGGCGCCAGAGTATCTGGAAATAGATCATACCAACTTCGTTTAATATCTCACCGAATGTTCCACCATTGAATCAACGTACCAGTCGTGAACGTGACAGTAGTTTTTGGTCCCTTATTACCAACCATATCCTGTGGTTGTACTTGGAATGTATGTTCACCCTCTGGTAGATCATTCAATTGCACCGAATCATTGACACCAGCACCACACAATATATTCCGACCATCAAGTGTGCAGACGAACGTGGATGGCTCAGATGCATCCCACTCTAGTTTCACGTTTGGTTCGGTGAGTACACTAGGTACATCTTTCATAGTAACTGTCGGCGGGTGCGTATCTAAAAATGAAATCAAACCTTCATTTTATACGCTGTAGAGATCGTTAGGTTGTTAATCTAGCCTCATATTGTGAAGCTGCATTTTTAAATACATGACGAAGTACCAACCAATTGTCCAAGTATGTTCCAGGATTGGTCCTTCGTTGCCATGGCGATCACGACCCTTGACGCGGAATGTATGAGATCCATCACTGAGTTTATCTGATAACCATGTGCCAGTTGGCCCTGTACCACATGTCTTGAAACTTCCAGAATCAATTGAACACAGATTTGTTGTATAGGTCTCTGAGGAACTCCATTTGAATCTCTGTCTGTCTCTCTTTTCTCGTCCAGGGAGCTGACTTGTGAACTTCAATATTGGAGCTTTCGTATCTAAAACATTAGGGAGAATATGTAGCAGATGTCTTCTCATTATTTGTTTGCTGAGATTCTGTGGACTACATACCAATAGACCACATTCTCCGTATGGGATGTCCTTCATTGCCAATTTCATCTGTTGCCTTCAAATAAAATGTATGTCTCCCATCTGTAAGAGGAGGCGTGGTCCATTCACCATCATTACCACTACCACATGGTACCCATGTTGATGTGCTATCAACAGCACACTTATAGGACGCCATCTCGTCACTTTGCCATCTGAACGGCCATGTCTTGGTCGTTGAGGTCTTAGGTAACGGTGGTTCAAGTTTGACAGTGGGTGCCTTTGAATCTAAAAGTGCGAGAACAGTCTCGCAACGTTAAGGGAATGCTATAATTGAATACTGATGTAAACGATACTTACCAACGTCGAAACTAAAGCTTGAGATTGGTCCAACATTACCATTGGTATCGATACCTCGTACTTTTAGCACATGAGGACCATCATTAACAAGTTGTACCCAATCACCATCATTGCCTCGACCACATGGTGTCAAATCAGATCCATCGAGGCCACATTCGAATTTCGCGTACTCTGATGATGACCACGTAATCTTAGGAATACGACGGAACTTTGTTGGTAAACCGTCATGAAAAGCTATATTAGGAGCAGTTGTATCTACAAAAAGCAAAGGATTGACAATTGAGTACAAATCAAAACAACAGAATGTATTTGCCGAATTACCTAACTCCCAAGGCATGAATATAGGACCAGCCTTATTTCCTGCCGGATCTTCTGCCGTCACATAGAGAGTGTGTGGACCATCAGAAACTTTATCGGCTTTAAAAACAGCTTCTTGTCCTTCACCACACTTTTGATAAATATCTTGCTGGTCAAGAGCGCAATAAAACGTCGCTTGTTCATTTGAAATGATCGGTATTTTAATATTTTTGTTTGATCTGGGAGTTCCAGAAACGAAACGGATTCTTGGCGGTATGGAGTCTTAAGAGCAACAATAAGAAAGTTAGTTTTTAGTAGGTTGATAATCTGTTTTACCATATGTTACATACCAACTTTGAATCGATGAGTAATCATTCTCCCTTCGTTACCAACATTGTCAATAGCAGACACATAGAAGTTGTAGATGTTGTCGCGAAGATTATTGTAAGTTTCTTTCCCGTTTTTACCACTGCCACAGTTTTCCATGCGTTGATGATCCAATCCACATTTGAAGCGAGCAACCTCTGGTGAACGCCAGCCAATAGTTATTTCTTTTTGAACCAGATGTTTCAATGGTGGAACAAACCGTAATCTTGGTCCAACATTATCTGAAATGAAATGTCATTTTATTTCAATAAATAGCAGAGAGTATTTCTCACACACCTTGATAATGAGCTAGAACGAATCATGACCGTTGCGATAACACAAAGCCTTAAATCATAAGTGACTGAGAGATAGCTGTGACTTACCAACGTTGAAAGGTCGAAAGATAAAGGCACCAGTGTTGCCTGCAACATCAGTACCACGAACACGGAAGATATTTTTACCATTTGGTACATTACGTTTTAACCATGTTCCATGTACACCAGAACCACAATCTTCTAACTTCCCAGAATCGCCTAAGCCACACTCAAAGGTTGCATCTTCATTTGATTGCCAACTTATTTGGAAGTCGCGTTTCACATTATACGCTGGTTTACCAACAAATCTTAGCTTGGGTGGAGTCACATCTGTAATGACAAAGGAAGACTATTATTTCAACGTTAAAAGCAAACTACTGGTGTCTTTGTTTGTCGCTTCATCTCAAGAATTCCTGTAGAACTGTGGGGTCTTTAACGTACCTGGCAACAGTTTTTGTGTATGTTTTGTAGCGATACCACATGAGGCTTTAATACTCCATACTCTATCAACAGGTTCACCGGCCTTGACGCATTTCTGAAGATCTGGCGTGTCCTGGTATCGCACCGAAATTACATCTTCAGCGCATGTGGAAGAAATGACGGGTTTTCCTGTAACACTCAAGTCGTTAGCTAAACGACATTTGCCACGAACATCAGCTGGGAATTGAACGTTGATATTTGGTCGTTTGATAATGATGTCCTGAGATGTATTGGCCAGATTGCCACAACCATCACGTACGTACCACGTGCGAATAATATGTTGTACACAATTTCTCTCTACAACCTGAAACAAAATGGTCAGTGACGAAAGGGTAAGTTATCTGGAGGCGAGGTATTCTTGCTAAAAACGAAATGATGAACTTAGAGCTAAATGTTACCTCGTCAGATGAGGTCATCTTAAAATCTCCTCTGGCATTACACAACGGTGCTGTAGTGACAGTTGGTTCACTCAGGTGTTTCTTCACTTCTGCAGGACAACCTTTCAAACGTAGACTCTTGGCAATAAGATCAATACGTGGTGGTTCTGTTACCAAATCTTCATCAATTCTACCATCGTTATCGTCATCAATGAAGTTTTTCAACTCTTCGTCGATTCTGCGGTCACAGTCATTATCTACACCGTCACCCGGAGCTCCAGGGACACATTCTAATGTTAGATCAGCCAAACGTAACCCGCCAGGATAGCCATATGAATCATATGTTTGAAAGCCATATAAGAAGACAGCGAATGGTACAATTGGTGAATCATGCATTACTCTATGAACACCATGTGAGACGTTGACACGAGCAGCTGAATGACTAGTACCCCATACGGGTACCCATTTCTCACCACGTAAACTTTTACCATCAAGCCGTAATCCGTCAATATCTTTAGTCTCGAGCATGATGTTCAAGAAACTTTCAAAGTATTTCGAGCTTTGATCTGGTGTTGATAATGTATACTGTGCAGTGTATTGTTCTATTGGCGGAATCATAATCATGAACGGGTCTGTCGCTGTATTATCAACACTGGACCCTTTACTGTATTGCATCACCAAACATGCCTTACTACAGTGAATGTATTGGTACTTATTTGATGGTACATCCAACTGTATATACCGTCCTTCATCTAAATACACTGCTCTTCCTTGGTTAACAATCACCTTTGTACTATCATTGGCTGCAAGGACACGGAAATAATCACCACCACTTCTTTCACGGAACGGAGCCGTAACGAACCGATGTCCCCATGTATTTGTAGGTGGAATATGTTCCACGAGATGATCGCAATATGCTTTCTGTTTAGGAACAAACGCACACTCGTTACCAGAGAAAACAGAGATTGGTTTACTTGATATGATACGTGTACCGGTCAAATCCGTAGGACAAGCGACCTGGAAAGTTTTAAGGCGGTCTAATTTAAATGTTAAAGTATCCTTATGACGATAATCTCGCCCTTTGTATTTCCACACTTGTTGCTTGTTAGCAAATCTGAATGTGATAAACACAATAGTATCATCGTGTATTCCAATGATACCAATCAAAGAATTGTGTGATGGTGTGAAGGATGGTATAATATATTTGGTGCTCTGAATGTCAGTTGGTAGAGCCAGGAACGCATCCGTTGAATGTCTCTTGATATTTAATCCATACACAACTATTTCTCGATCTGCTTTTATTAAGATACCCTTGTTTTCTATACCACTGTTATCCATACGTAAGCTATTAGAAATATCGATACTCTTAAGCTCCCGCGGTTTCAAGTCGAACCTTCCTTGGTAAAAGGTGGCTGGTGTAGTCACTTCAACAGATGTATGGTAATCAGATGTGAAGAATAGACGAACTGCACCATCACTGTGTCGGTTAAACTGTTGCATAAAACCAATCACGAATTCCTTCCCCCTATTATCGGGAATTTCTACGAAATAACGAAAGAGAGACAAAATATTAGTCAGAAAAAAAAGGCTTAAATCAAATGGTTTTCCACTTACCTTTATATACCACTACATTTTCTTGGGCTAAACAGCTTGTAAGACAAACGGCCATGATCAGGAATAACATTGTACCTGCAGTCATTGCGGATTCCGTATCCTAGGAAATGAAGAAGAATTGAAGAAAAATAACGAGTGTCTGTGATATATTGCGATGAAATGATAATACTATACGAAGTGAAAAAAAGGTCATTTCATGGTCAAGAAATATATTTGACCTTCGCGACACTATGAATAGAGAACCACGCCCTAATCTATACGATCTTGCTGTGAAAATGTCAATAATGAATCCAGAAACAACCACATACCTCACGCAAAATAAGATGAAAATTGTCAGATATGTCCACTAATATTTTTGACAAATACCACTCAACAAATCAAGTTTGCCAAAGTTTAGTTGATCTAGACCCTTCCACGAGAAGTGTTTTTTGTGGTGTTGAAACATGGTTGAATGCAATCTTGACTTCTGATATATATGGTATGCTTGTATTACTGGAAACTATATCTCACAACGATACTCACGGAAGATTGCATTAATTGGTTAAACGAAAAGTGGCTAAAAATACTTAGTAATTGAAAGATATTGGCTAAACAACTTAATGCTATGAATTTTTTTGTCAATACACCTTCGTTCTTTTTTCTGTGTACGTTTGGGAGAAACTTGTTAAAAGCGTTTGGCAAGTATAAGACATATCATTAACACTTTGTTAACTAAAATGTGACGGAAATTACGAGTCACATGTTACATAACTTATGACAAATGTAATCGTCACCATGTCGTTATGGAAGGTGGTTGCAGTTACGGAATATAACTATCAAACTATAAATAATAGTTTTAACGTTGTTCGCTATACGTTTACGGCAATTTAGTTTTGGTAAATTAATGATTTTAAGGAGTGATTCGCGTGTCATCTCATATTTTATCCCTTGACCTCTGATCCAGCATTACTTAATTCTAATTGGGATGAATACCAAGAACCCAATGAAGTAAAAACCCGACTCATAGATAGGTAAAAAATATTCCGTGACTTGATCAACATTCACCGTGAGGTAGAACGTGATAACCATCATGTCGGTCAAATGCGTGGTTCGGAAGAATAATGGTAACGATCATTCAACCATCGTTATTTTCATTTGATTTAAACAATTAAAGATTATTTCGATATTTTAAACATGTACTTGCACAAAACATTGGCTGGCACCAAAGATCCAAATATTACTATTTCAATAGAAAGAAATCAGTGGATAATAGAAGGAGAGAATGTGAGAAGAAGGTTAGAACAGTAGTGACCTATAGAAGAAACGATGTAATGTGTGGATGAATTGATACAAGACATTTTCACAGAATTTCTTCCCAATTTGGACAAAATCACCCAATGCCAGAACCGTGACGTATCTTTTGCATGGTTGAAAAGCAGATTATTGGCATAGACAGTGCTCTTTTTGCACCCACAGCTTAGAAAGTGTAAACAAGACACGAGAAGATTGATTAGAAAGGATGATATAATGGTCGTTGACAGATTAACATCAGTGACGTATACCTTTATGTCATTCATACCATTGCCGTCTCTTATTGACACATCTAATGTTTATACAAGATGTGTTGAAAAAATAACAAGTCGATGTGTTTTCATATATCGAAGGGGGTTTTCCTTATATATAGAAGTATTTAGAAGCTCTAATCGTTTTTTTCACGTTGCTAATTCAGTTAAGAATGTCAACACCATAAGTTATACGGGAATTGGATAAAGCGCGCGTGAAAATTATCATACTTTCCGCCATTGACACGCACAGCTTGTGCAGTTAAAATAAATAAATGAACGATATTATAAACAAAAAATTGCCATAATGACAGAATGGAGAGGCAGCTGAATCATGCGACAAAACTTGGTAATATAGAATAGGCGCGCGTAATACAAGTGTTTACAAGACTGCCTGGTTAACGCTTGTGAACGTTTCGCATTTCTGGATGTATTGTACAACATCTTTGACTGTTAAACAAATAAACCACTTTCAAATAGCTCATAAATACTGTTCAAGACCTTAAATACGTTTCACAAATCAAAGTCAAGGAATTTAAAAAAACCAAGTACAATTTGATGATTATATGAGCAAGATATTGTAAGCCAATGCTGTTTGAATATTGATAAATGCGTCCAGATATTGCTTGAAATCTCATAAGATTAACACGCACACTGTGCAACTTTCCTTGATGAATCGATCCAAATGTGTATAAATTGCGTCTTGACGATATCGCTGATCAATGCTTTTCTGATGATGTAATGGAAATGCTTTTTGAAAAGCTTTATTGATTGCGTGAAAGTTGTGTAAGATTTCTACACGAATATACAAATAGTAATTTTCTCACCTTTTTGACCGTGTTAACGGTCAACAATACGCTCTGCTATCTTCCAACGAAGTCCAAACAATCGCTAGCGCAATCGTGAATCGTCGGATAGGGTTTGTATGGTTTTCTGTTTGCTTTCCAGTTATAAAGTAATACGACACTATTGTATGGAGACGTAACCAGATCTAGGTAGCTGTATCTGGCATAAGACAACAGTCTAGAAAGCACGATACCAAATCTTCAATGGTGGAGGATGAGCAGAATTCCTGAAAAGGAGACTTATCAGCAATTATCACGACGAGGACGTGTCTGCATTGTCTGTTTGGGTAGGAGTCAAGATTGAAAATGATAAACAACGTTGATGGTTGGTTGTCATTGGCTACTGACCAGACCCCTTATATGCAACAACTTGCATACCATCATGTGTATGGAATGAACTTAAGCGCTTTTTAATTAACCGTCCGACTAACACATCAATTACCATTAGGTGTGTGGAATGGGACAGACCACGGGGGTTAAGACCATCGCGAACGTAAACATTATTCAATATGAAAATGACGTTTTCGTTCACGCATCCACGTCTATTATTCGAGAACAATCATTCCCTCAAGTATCTGTGGTTGGATATTTTAATTGCGAGCTAAATGGTGATTGTTTATGAAAGATTTCATTAGTAAAATTAAAAACATCAGTTCATAGTTCTGCTAATAGCACTACACATCTGTGCTCAATTAAACTGTAAGGAATGAGCGCTTGCGTAACTCTTCGTTCATTTGCATAAACTGCGCAATGATGGAGTATCGCAGGTATTGAACTTTCAAATATTTTTACTGAGGATTCGGGCCATTGAAAAAAGCTTTCACTCGAGAACTTCACGTTTGCCTACGGCCCTGCCCTTCTTCAGATGTCTAGTTTGAATAATTTTAAAAATTCAGAACTCGACTGATGACTGAAATGAATGAAGGAGCTGCCCAAGGGCCACTTATGAACAATTGTTTCGGGAATTTAAAAAAAGTTCTTTGAAACTTATCCGACCTGTGGGAATATATGCCTTTAATCTCGGAAAGATGTAATTTGATACAATGTGTGCAAACGTTGGTGAAAAGAAACGATGATTTTTGACGGTTCCTGATGGTTGTCAACCATTTTTAGCTTCCAAAGAGTTTGAACCAAGACGTGAAGTTTCAAAAGTCAAACAACTGTCACCATACACGGTGCATGCTTCAGAAAATATTATATGGTAGTCCCTATATATGGTGATGT
>FXAL01033820.1:0-15351 GCA_900177555.1 Renilla reniformis
TATATATATATATATAAAAAGAGGTTAAGAACGTAGTGTTTCTCGTTGAATTGCAATCTCTCAAACAGAACTAAATATATTAGACAATGGAACATTTCGTTACGATACGAATGAAATAGAAACCAGCTTTCAAGCAGGAGGGGTCGCACGAAATGAAGATCTAATCTTATGTATGGTAATAATAATAATGATGTAAGATCTCGATAAGTTTCCAAACCACCTTCTCTGTAAACTGTCATGACCATGGCATACTTACACTTTGATCTGAGGTGATGATCTTAAACGCCTGGTATACTCCTTCCTCCTGGATACCTCCACCAAGATCCAGGAAGTTCGCAGGCTCGCCACCATACAGTTTAATGATGTCCATGGTACCCATTGCAAGACCGGCTCCGTTAACTAGTTAACAATGTGAAACAAGGCTGAATTAGATCAAAACTTAACACGGCAGTCCGAGAATCCTAGCCTATTTTATCTCTCCAGAACCAAGCTACTTTACAATATGATCATTTAGGTTATTTTAAGATGATTTCCAATTTAATTAGTCAGTGGAAAACATAATCTTGATAAGTTCATTGGCCACCATTTAGGTTTATGGTTATTCGACATCAAAATACGTTGTGTGGATTAGTTTTCCTTTGTTTCATCATCTCACAATTACTCCTATCCTTCAGTCAATTATGATATAAAATATAGAGATTGAGAGAAGGTATAGATTTTCTTCAATACATTTCTTCATTGGATCCCGTTTGGAGTAAAGACATGAAGAGTAGAGTTAATATCCGTAGCTACCTATGCAAGCGATATTTCCATCCATTCCAATATAATTTAAATCATATTTCTCCGCTTCTACTTCGCGAGGATCCTTCTCCGTTTTATCCTCCATTGCAAAGAAATCTTTGTGACGGAACTTAGCGTTGTCATCGAAATTTATCTTTGCGTCAAACGAGACGACTATAAAGAAAAAAATTAATCATTGATAACCTCTCGAGCATCCCCGACAATGCTTTGCATTCAAGAATCATGGATGGCATTGAGAAGTGACGCACGGGTCCAAAACTACAACCAGCAGACGGCCGAAATATAAGATGAAACAAATCCCGAAATAGTTCCTTTAAATGAAATCAATATTTAAGACAGACTCGGAATGAGAATTGAATACCATTACTTTGCTTTCCTTACATTTTACTCTCAAATATTGGGTTTAATCGACATAACTTTTTATCGTATCGTTTCGTTTGATCAATAATCACGAGCGATTGATTACCACGAATCAATAACAATCAAGGGCTTGAAATATTGATAATAACGAGTAAACCTCTTTGTGTTTTTTCATCCGTTTCTCCGAAAGGATTGACTTCAACTTGAGTAGCATCACATTCAATGAAGAGGTTGTACAAACATTTGATCTGTTCGGCTGCCTAACAAGAAAAACAACTTAAATAAGCAACTTTAGCAATCCCAGCAGCGGTTCTTATTCCACGAGTGTAGATCAATATAAAAATATATTATATATGTGACGGACAACATGTTGCTATTAACACATGAATACAGTCGTTCATTCTAGAATGTGTGAGAGCACAATGCGGTCTTAATTGATATACAAAAATGTACAATTAGAATGTTGGAACACCGATTTGTTACCAAGGATTTGTAACTATAGTTTATAAATAAACATTGAATGAAACGGGGAAAATAATTATGTTCGTTTAGGGATACGATATTTTACCAGTGATGGTGGCGAAACGAGATTTTGGGTAATTAAGGTACTTTATTTTTCATCCGTGAACTCAGAGCAATCAGTTCATGATAAGCTTGACTTTGGGAGTGTTATAGTGCCTTCAATTTTATCAGATAGTTAGATGGTCATGAGACGTCATATAGAAAGTCTGGTAGATTCTGAAATCGTTCCGATTTTCATGCTAATTAAAATGACAACCACATGGCTCTGGTGTGGGAGGGAAGAGAGAGAAAAAAAAACATTTTCTATTGACAGAAAGATATAAGCGTTCAAACGTGATGTTATGTAACGTATATTAGAGTGACTCGACTGATTTTCGAGTTGCGTTCATTTGAACACCTGTTACACGTGGTCGGTTTATTTTAAAAAAAAAACCGTTGAGTTAAAAATAAATGGAATGAAAAGAAGGTATGAAATACCGTTTAGAATGTGGTAAAAAGCGGCATGTCCGCGAAGTTTCGACATATTTCAGATTGTTTACATAACTTGATGTAATCCACGTTTACATAAACTACTAAGTGAAATATCTTTGAAAAAGACGCCATCCATAGCAACAAGATAGTTTTAACAATTATTGAAATATCGTTGCTCTCGTTAGTTTATCGAAGAAGTTGACTGGTAGTTCGAGTTCGATCTGCTTCATAACGGGATGCCCTCTCTTGAAAATAGTACGGATATCCGTTTTATGAATTCAAAAGAGCTTAGCTAAAACAAAGAAAGTACTTTCCGTTTGAATGTTCAATGCGTGCCTACGCAAATGTCTGTACTGAAGAGCATCTCGAGTAAGCAGGGGGGGTAGATGGTGGTTATGAGTCAGCTTTCGAGTGGGGTAACGCAAGGAATCGGGAGACATTTAGGGCGAATCAGAAAAGAAATAAAACGATATAAAACAAGACACCATAGAAATGCTAATAGGAAGTGAATTAAGGTAGATGCAGAAAAAAAGTAACTTAAGAAAGAGTGAATGGCTGAAGGATTATGTGAAAAAATGAAATTGCCATCTTCAACTTTTTGTAACTTTTCTAATTTTTTTCCACCCTTGTACCCCTGTTCAGCGGTTATTCAAACACGTTACTGTATATCGCAAAGGAGAAAAAACAAAGATCACTGTCGTTACCATGTCATATTCGAGGTTTTGACAAACTGTATCCTGCATGTGTTCACCCCCCGGATTGTTCCAATGGCGTGTGAATTAATGATCACTCATTATTAATGATGTATTGATTTGTCGTGACTTCACACGCGCCATGTACAAATATCAAACGTGTGGGTGAACTTGTATGACGAAGCACGTCGTGTGAAAATACAACGGAAAAATAACAAAAAACGGCAGAAAAGTGAATGAAACAATGTTTGGAGATTATCGGGGTATAAGTATTTGGTATGTAGTTGTAATATCACTGATCGTTATCCTTCTTCTTTGGAAATACTACAAATTATTGAGTTTACGTCGTGAATTACGCTTAAATGGCCCATGGCCCCCGTTTCCATTCGTTGGACAGTTCCTTCACATGGTTTACCGCCGCAATGATTTGCACATATGGCACGAAGAGTTAGCTAAGAAATACGGGCCAGTTTTTCTCATGTTTTGGTTAGGTAAGCCTTATATCTGTATTACTGATCTGGAGTTGATCAAGTCAATCACCGTGAAACATTTCTCAAACTTCACGGATCGCGGTGCTTTTGGCTTCAACCTGCCACCACCCTACAATGCCTCCTTAAATCAAGCAACGGGCGAGGACTGGAAACGCATTAGAAAAGCGATCAACCCAGCGTTCAGCGCGATCAAAATGAAGCAAATGAGTGGTATGATGGCTGATGCAATAGATATACTCTTGACTAAGATTGACCAGTCAACACAAACATGTCAGCCTGTTGATGTTTACCGCTGGTTCCAAGGATTAACCCTAGAGGTGGTCCTTACCAGTTCATTTGGTGTCCAAGCCCACACGCAAACCAACCCCGATGATCCGCTGACCAATCACGCCCGTACAACAATTTCCCGCCTTTTTTCGGCACTCGCCATCGCCATGTTACCATTCGGGGATAATATCTTGCGCAATATGAAAGATCCGTTCCATTTCGAAGACCTGACGAGAATCGCGCGTGACATCATCGAACAACGTCGCCAAGGCAACAACATTCGCGAGGACTTACTCCAGCTGATGACGTCACACCGTGAAGAAGACGTGACGTCACCGAGGCACCTGTCAGACGATGAGATTCTAGTTCAATCAATTGCGTTCATTCTCGCTGGCTACGATACAACAAGTTCCGCTTTGGGATTCTTATTTTATGAATTAGCCATGAACATTGATATCCAAGAACGACTTACACAGGAAGTCGACCTGCTCTATGCTGATCATAGCTCCTCGCTCCCCCCGTATGAACATATACTCAGCGACACGCCCTATATTGACCAAGTTATCGACGAAGTGTTACGACTACACACGCCACCTTTCTTCTACGACCGAACATGTACCGAAGAATGCACGATCGACGGCGTGCATTTTCCCAAGGATATCAATATCCTGATACCAATCTACACCATACACATGGACCCCGGAACGTGGAGAAACCCTCGGAAGTTTGACCCTGGACGGTTCAGCGTGTCCGAGAAGGCAAAACGACACCCGTACGCTCACATGCCATTTGGCTGTGGCCCCAGGCGTTGTATCGGCATGAAGTTTGCTTTACTGCAAATAAAACTGGTACTCATCAAAGTATTCAGCGAATACCAAGTTGAACCAACAGAGAAAACTATGTTCCCAATGCAGAAGAACCTGTCTATTTTATTGAACTGCCCTTATGACGCCATCATGTTACGATTTAAACATAGGAAAGGTTGTGTACGCGCCGTAAGACACAGGGCTAACGGTCTATCATAACAACTGTTTATAAAGATACTCTGTCATGCATGAGAAGTGACGTTATTGTTAGAAATAATGCACCGTATATTGATATTATTGTACTTATTTATATTTCATGTTAATAGTTGCAAATATATGTTAGCATAGTAAACGTTCGTATTAAAATTAAGTATTGCACGAGCATGCGCAATAGCGCTACGCGTGTCACTTTATTTTCCGAAATCTCGTCTCCGTGAATATTGAGATGTGTGGCGAAAATGTGTTATGTCTGAAAGATATCTTGTGATATGTTTGAAAGATATTTTCCAAAGAAAGAACATGTGAAAACATGTTTAGAGTACATTTGTATCACGATAGCTACGACTTCTCAAACCTCGCGGAAACTCTCCGATTTTGAAATTAGAAAAGTTGAGCAGCGTTGCGTTTCTCTTTTTCGTGCGCGTTCATTTCCAGGGCGTCGTTCGCAACAAAACTACACACTTACTTCGTCTTTTAAATATCCTTTAAACTCCAGTTTCTCCGCCAAATCATGGGCCTGAGCATCGGTCACTCCTTCGTAGATATCAATAGGAACCTGTAGAATGAAATAAGCAACGTCATTGCTATGACGTCGTTGACACGTCATTGCTACCGACGTCATAGGTTCCGCTGTTGCTTACTACACTGGTGTGAATAGCCAAGCTTTCATCTGTTAACAACTTAATAGTACAGTTTAGGGATGTCTCATGTATTGTGCTCAGCAATTTTTGGCCTAGCGCCGTTATAGTTTTTGATCACAAATTTCTACAAGTGAACTCGAGTCAGTTTTCTGTGAGTTCAGCTTCATTTTCTGGCATATATATATTCTGTACAACGTTTTCTCAAGCAACTCTCAAAAATGTTAAGAGCACAATCGTGAATAGTACTGCTTTAATTTTCACCGTGAATATCCTTTCAGGCATTTTTTCTGCCACTTCTTCAATGTCCATTCCGCCTTCTGGACTAGCGACGATCACTGGACCTCCATATGAGCGATCCATTAGAATAGCAAGGTACGTTTCACGGGAAATATCTAAGGCTTCAGCTAACATCACCTAATATGGAAACAAACATTTTAGTACAGACATATTTCCAGCCAAAATACTACTGTATTCATCACTCCATTTTATCATCAACGTTTCGAGAATAGTTTCTCAATCTTGTTTCTCAATCATCAATCTTGCTACGTAGTATTGAAGGGTTGACGTCACTGCTATGTACGTGTGACGGACTTATTTTTACCTTGTTCACCAGAACTCCTTTTTCGCCCGTCTGTTTGGTTATCAAGTTAAAACCAATCATCTGATCGACAATTGATGGAATTTTACCATAACTAAAATATCCCGGTGAAAAAATTGCCGGTAAAAATGCGTGATTTCTTAGTTGGTAAAATTGGTAGAATATTGTTTTCGAATATTACGTAAACTATTGATTAATAAAAGTCCGTGACTAATGGGTTGGTAAAATAACGGAATTTATCAGTTGGTAAAGATTGTGCGAAGTTCTTGGTTGGTAAAGTTCCGTAATTTACTGTTTGGTAAAATGGTGGCTAAAATCCGCAATGGGATATTAGTGAATTTATGAACCATTGTTTGATGGTTGATGAATATGTATGGTGACATATGGTAACCATACTCTGTGGTTAATTTGACCCCTCCTTGGAGACCACTCGTGAATTTTCCTTTACCACGCCCACCAGCTAAGACCTGGGCCTTGATTACAACCTCGTAGGCATCTAAATTTGACGAAGTTTTGTTACAGTTTATACTTATAGTACATATAGTACTCAGATTGGTTCATACTAAGATCTTTGACCAATTCAGCAACATCATTTTTGCCATCCGCAACTCTGAAGCGTTGGACGTTAATACCATGATTTTTCATCAATTCTTTACTTTGATATTCTTGCAGATCCAGGGCACATGCGTTGCTAACACTAAACAACCTAGTCTAGAATAAAGAGAAGGCCCATTTTCAACGCACGTCTCGCCCGGACCTCCATCCCCCTCAAAAACACCCCCACGTATTATACAGCTTTCTTAATATGAGTATAGCCATATTTCCAATATAATACAATATGAACTTGATATTGAACAAATAAATTGAACTGATATTAATAAACCCAATAAAACAATACGTCTATGATATAAATTAACGACGTGCCTGTATGCATGAGCCTACTTCACGTATGCCATGTAGCAACTTAATAGTACTAAATTTATATCATGTACGTATCTATCGTAAGGGATATATGAAAAGTACAAACCTGGGTGTTTTTCACGCATCCGGACAGCAAATTCTTGCCACAATTTTGCAAACAACTTCGACTAATGTGTAATAACCGAGCGGCCGCCATTTTGTTTTTCAAACACACACCGCTGAACCTGGGCATGTATGACGTCCATGACGTCATATTGTCAAATTTCATGGTCCATTGATATTACTATCGCTTTGTCTGAAAGAGTCGTCACTCGTCTTTGTTTGTCAATTGAGAGGAGCGGTAGATAAACCAGTCTCACGAGATAGTAGATATGATATAAATGCTTGGATACTATTGATAAAAACTAATCATCAACTGGCTTGATAACATTTGGATCAATGGTCACAGTCTGATCGGCATATACTACTTTTTCACTGAAATAAACCATTCAAAAAACTCGACAATAGATCTGTATTTCATTCAATACAGAATCTTATCTGTAAATTCAGCTTAAGAGGAAACGCACTGGAAATTATATAAGACATATGAAAAGACTGGCTGAATTCGGAAGGGGGGACAACAAGTTCAATAACCATTAGTTGCCAATATTAATTTTTCGAATTTTTCGATCAACATTTTGCGACAAATACAAGGGTACAAGTATCTATTGGAATTTCTTTGTCATAAAATCAAAAGAGCACATGGTATTAATTGACGACCTGTCTGTATTCTACCACCTGCCATTTATATTGTTCAATATATAAATAATTATGTGAGGAATGAAGAATAAATGTTTCCGATATAGCAAAAATGCCCCTGATTAATATATGAGCTGAGTTCCGATAAGGAAATGTCGATGAAAAATTAACAGGGATCATGAATACCTATGTTTGGCAAACTGAGAAAACAAAAACGTTTCTTTCTTGGCGTATTTAGCATTTTAAGTTTGATCTTGATTGTGAAATATGCAACAACGCTAAGTAGCCATGTATTTGATTACAAAACACCAGAGCTCCCGGGAGAAGACTTCAAAGAAAATACGTATGTGGTCATTCCTTGGACATCTTGAGCAACAATCAATGACAGTGATTATTAAAACGTTTTTTTACAGAAATCAATGCCAGCCAAAGAAAAACATCGTTTTCGTGAAAACGCACAAGACAGGAAGTAGTACAGTAACCAATATTCTGCATCGTCATGGTGATCGACATGGTCACATATTTGGTTTACCCAGGTTTGGAGAGAACCGCTTAGACTGGCCTTTTCGAGTAACTAATGATTCATTTGAGTTACCAACTGGTCGTCAAGTTAACATCATTTGTCATCATGGGAGATATAACCGTTCTTTTTACCAGCACTTAATGCCAAATGATACCGTCTACATCACCATAGTACGCCACCCAGTCACGCAATATGAATCAACCTTCAATTACATGGGTTTCCCCAGAATTCTCGGAATAGATGATAAAATTGATCCACTGGAATACTTCCTGGAAAATCCTCGAGAAGTTCTAACAAATTATGTTCTTGTTGAGGATTTGCGCAAAGATAGTGTAAGGCTGAAGTTGGTACGAAATGGCATGGCTTTTGATTTGGGATTGGACGCGCCGTCGTTTGATAACCACACGAAGATTGCAGAGTTTCAAAAATCACTCAGAGATGATTTTGATCTAGTGATGATCACAGAATATTTTGAAGAATCCGTTATACTGTTGAAACGTTTACTATGCTGGCCACTCGAGGATTTCGTGTACTTCAAATTAAATGCGAGACACAAGAAAGATATAAAGATCGCAAACATTTCTGGGAAGACTATCAACTTGATGAAAAAATGGAACAACGTTGACCTCAAAATCTACCAGCAATTTCATAGAATTTTCCTGAATAAGATTTCCAAACTGGAAATTCCAGAGTTTCATAGACAGCTACAAGCGTTGACCAGGCAGAACACGAGGCTTCACAAATTGTGTTTGAAAATGCATGGTAATCTGAAACTAGTGGAAAACGGAGTGCACGTCAACCAGTTGAAGTTAAGCAATGAAATAAGCGGAGAAGTACGTGAAACATGTGAGAGAATGAGACGTAACGAAGTCGATTATATAACCTACTTGCGCGCCAAGCAATCAAGTTTACTGAAGACTTTATTTTTCCATAAAACAAGAGGCTTTCTGAAACATTGGTTAAGAATATTTATAAATAAGTACCTCAGTTGACAATGTTAGTAAACTAACGCTACCCCTGTAAAATAAACCAAACCAATTCAACCCCATTCCCGAAAAGGCGTGGTCGTCTAATCTAAGACATGTGCATACACCCATTATCTATTTTATTTTGAACACAGAGTGACAAGTACCTACTTTATATTTTCATCTTGATTTAATGGATATGTAACATTATTTACTAATCTTTACTAATAGATTTTAAAAGATTTTTACAGTGTTATATTTATTATTAAACAGTGGTTCACAATTCTACTTAATTTTCAGTCAATTAAATTTACATAATTGAAGGTCGATGTCAACGCTTCTCTACTTTACTTATTGTCACACAAAAATCTCATATTTTTACTGCACTTTGAAAGAGAAACGACTCGTTAAGTTTCCTCTAGTGTTCATGGTGATCTTACGGCCCGGGACATTCACCATAGCAATCACATGGACACATTGCTTTAGTCACCATGATGCTGATACCACACATGCAATTTTCATGGGGACATCGACATTTGCGACGATTCACTTTGGTCACTTCTGTCCAGTTTCGTCCTTCACTGATGCACCGAATAACATCCGCCACCTTTAAAAACCAAGTAAACTAGTGAATGAATAGTGATAGCAGTGGAAAAGTGAACGTAATAAAAGAACAAAAAAAATTTGAACAGTTATTATTTGAACAGTATTACCTCGCTAAGAACTGGAAATCCGTGGTGTTTTTCTTTAGAGAAGATGATTTTTCCTTCACACATGATCTCAAACGCATCTATAGTCAGTGTTGTAGAAATGAGAACAGTCACGATATATTCTAATTGAATATATATATATTCTAATTGAATTACAACATGTTCTTACTTTCATTCGTAGAATAACTTCCAGTCACTTCTGCCTTAGCCGCTACCTTCCGTATCCATGATACTAACTCAGCGTAAAGACTTTTAAATGCTTTGTCTTTCCTGAATTCGAAAATCAAAAAGTTTTTGAAGTTTCTGGGGACTTCTTATCTTCCCTATTCACCCTTTCTCTACATTCTCTCTTCTTTTACCATTCTTCTTCATTCCCTTTCTTCTACCTGTCTTTTTCACACCACTCGCATCCATCTTTCACTCTTTTGCGTTTTTTATTTTTTCCTTTTTCATATCCTTTTTTTCTCGTTTCCTTCGCAAAAACCTCCTTTCCACACAACGCAATATTGACCGTTGCAAGACACTGATGAAAATATCTTGACAGATTGCAGAGACGTGGACATATCAATACAGCATGCAAGCTAGCCAATATATAATGTGTCTGTACTGAGTGATGACAGATAGAGGTTGATTACTAAACCTATATTTATATGTTGGAATCATACACAGACTGTATCGGATACAAAGAATGAAATTATTCCAATAAAAACCCAAGCAAACACCAAATAACAAAATCCAATTGACACAGAAGCGCATAACTTCACAAGGAAGCGAAATATTCATGTGCGCGCAGTTACAATAAAAACGTGCGCAATCTGATTGATCTTCGCATATTTTTATGATTGATTAACTTGATTAAGATTGAGGAGCAAGAGACCCGTTGTTTTCGACTAAAACCAGAAACAGATTGTCCGTTGAAAAGTGAATAAATTAGAACGGAAATCAAGCGTGATCGTATGTATAATTGTGAGGAATACCTACAGATTTTAATATACCTAAAAAAACCCAGAATATTGCGAGTGAGAGAATCCGTGGTGTAACAACCTCCTAGTATACCAACAATGGAAATGAACCATAACACATTCTCGCAAACTACAAAAACCCTTGATGACTACTGTATTCTATTTTATTCAAATGGAAATCAAAGGAAATCGATACTCGAGGCGAAATGATGCTTTCGAAAGATTAAAATATATATAAATATATATTATATTTAAACATATCGATATATCCTGCCTCGAGGCAACGCACAATGGTTAACCAAGGTTAGACGAAATACCACCTCGTGACTGGGGGTGGTCATTTCACTGGCACAATATTGGGGGATAGCGTGCGATAACCTTGTAAAAATCATTCGAGATTCAATTATGTTGCACAGCATAATATAGTTTGATATTTTGAACATTGAGATAAGACAGGGATAACCAAACTCCTTTCATTGCGTCCTGACTTGAGCAGATGTTCATATTTGATTACAAGTGTTTAAACAAGATGGCGTACTTAACGAAAAAGTCACCGTTATCAGTTGAAAACTGACGAACAATCGCAAAACAATTTATCATGTTTTTGTGCATGTTAGTTGTCAAACAAGCTTTGCGCAAATTTCCACCTCAACCCTCCCCCCTCCTCGCGCCCCTCCGCAGATATATAGACCTATAAATAGGCTTATACATGCATACATTCAATGTGTGAATAATACATATATACAACATAATTCATGAAAAAAAACACAAAAGAAATCACGAGCGTAACTCATGAGTCTGTTTATGTTGATACAGATTTGCATAAACTTTAACTTCGTTTTTTTTCGTGTTATGTGAGATTTATGGTTGAAATTACTTCACCAATAGATTTGTAAGATTGCAGACTTTCACAAGTCATTTACAACATTCGCGACTGTGTTGGTCGATATCAGATATACAACATATATTATTGTCATGTTTCGACAGTAGTGCAAACAAATTATTCTTATTTCTCCTCACAATACATATGCAGGAAATCATTTTGTACTTCACACATTCGTCACGCCTATAACAGACTTCTATCTTTATAGTTTCAAGTGCTTCACTATTTCAAATCACGTAAGAAAACGTCTATAGAACACGCTATTTATAATATCAAAATTGCGCTAATAATAAAATCCTAAATTGGTGGGTATACTCAAAACCCGTTATGACTAGTTTGGGCACTATGTGCTTTGATGTGATATTAAGACTATATATGGACAATGTTACACCCTCGTCATACACATTGTATACACAAATAACAATGATACATTTAGGGCTTGATTGGAGCGATTCAACGTTTCGCCGCCACATTCCCTCGATTCTACGGACGCAAAATATGCTAATTAGACTGACTGCACAATTACAGATGGTACGCGATTTAGATTTTCCACTCTCTCGCTAACACAACTGATAAGCTTCATAGAAAGAGGGCGCTACTAAGTCGTTGAATGTCATATATACGATAATAACATAACGGTTATCTAACAGACACGCACTTGAATAACATACTATAAATAATCAAAACATTTCATGATCACATTGAATAAAACGGTAGGTATAAAATAACAACACACTTCATATTTCATTCAATATTTAGATTGCATCCATTCTGTGAATAACTCTATCAACATGATCTAAGGATAGAGTCGAAGATGTTTGAATTAATGAGTTTTCGACCTGACAAATCCAGGATATCTTATCTTTTTGGAAAAGAAGACTACAAGTCCGAAATGGAGATTATATCAACGGTAAAGTAGAGTCAAGTGAACAATAGTGAAGTTAGATGTTGTGAGATCAGTGAAAAAAGACCCAGAAGCAATTATTCGCGCACATCGCATATTCTAGTAAACAAACTTACCCCATCTCAACTGAGACATGGACGGGTCTTATAGAAACTCGACGTTGCCTTGACATGGCCGGTTATGATGAAGTTAGGACCGCTACGATTATCCGTTATTCCACGTTCGTTGACTGAACGGATATACAAGAAGCGCAGCAAGTAATTCAATCAGAGCACACGTCAAAACAAATATGTATAGATTGCGCGGATATTTGGCATAAGTGGGCTGCCAGGTGTCGAGTGAAGCACGCCGGCCATGGAGACACCGCTCTCTCTTTCCTAAATGCTTCAATTGGGAAACACAAGCTTAACACAAATGAAAAACAGATCACCGAATCAACTACAAGTATTGCATGCACGAAATATCATTTTCCTCCACTGCCGTATATCATCATAAGGCAATGTGTTTTTTATGACAAACTGTGGCCAAAAATGGACATGATGCGATAAAAAACGGAGAAAAAAATGGAAATTTAAGTACGTGGCTTCAATAATACAAATGACAGTCAAAACATATCAAGGGTGGATTTTGGGTAATAGATGGTCAACGGAGACCATACGGTTTTGTTATCATTAGTTTTTTATATAAAGACTTTTGAACCCTGATGACTTGAGTCGTCATCAAATTTATTTGTGAAACATGTTGGTTCACTAGAAACAATACTCCGAGTTACACCCAGACAACTCGTTATCAAACTTGGTAAAATGTTGCACGTCATCTGGCAACACCATATGGATTGCATTTCATTGTAAGAAATATAGTCTTTACAATATTAACACTTGGCTGCAGGTATTACTCGTTCTTCATCGGTGAAATATTGAGAGCATGATCTAAACTATTTGAAAGTCGTGTACCGTTGTGAAAGCCTGCAGTATCTTTAAAAATCAATGTTCTCGCATAAGTTACATATCGCGATAGTTAACTACTCAACACTGTACAAGTTTGACTGTTTGTTTTTCTTCGTAAGCAATATTTGGGAATCGAACAGTCACAAGGCTAAATTAGTACAAATAGATCATATCTTCTGTTCAAATAAGTACATAAACTCTTGACTACGGTTTTCTGACCTATTTATACGTCGAGCAAGTACTGCCTCCTTTATTCAGGTGAGAAATGGTGCACTTTGGTACAAAGGGTGGTCAACCTGACAATTCCGAATGAGTTACGAATTCTACCATTTATATATATTTATATATATAGAGAGAGAGAGAGAGAATTTGCTAATGAAATAGACGCACAATAGTTATATATTTTTTAATTCATATCACAAACTAAAAAAAATCTATTATACAACACTATTCAAGTCATTTTAATCATTATTGAAAAATAGATTCTACCTTCTTGATTATTTAAATTACATTCGACGGTTTTAATATCGCTACGATGTTTCATATTATATCTTACTATAATCCTGAAATATATAAAGAAATTCAGTCAGAGAGAAGGTCTTTCCTAGACACTAATTACATATCGAGGGCTACTGCTTGAGCAAAAAGTTACCATCGTATATAGGAGGCTTTGTATTGGTCGTTGTGCTATATCACCGATATATAGATGAGTGTGCTATATGCATATGTATGTAACTCGGCACAGCTTTGATTGCAATAGTGTGTCACACAACATAATGATAAATAATGATCCCACATCTTCATCTTATTTCTTTGTATCCTGTTGAACCATGGTTTGGTCCACCAAGATAATATATACCAACAGAACGATCTTTGGACGCTGTTACCAAAACTGATTGGTTGAATTGTCAAAGATTGAAACATTATCTGTTCTTATCTTGTTACTTTAAAACCAATCGGCTATGTTCTAATTAGATGATCGAAGAACCCAGCTACATATAAGCTAGTTTCCAATGGTTACTTGGTTATTTCAACACGAATTCATTTAATTGTGTGAAACGATAATGTTAATGTCGTCTTATTCACGAGGTCGAAAAACAAAACTAACTTATTCAACTTATTTATGTCCGCTTTCGTGTCTGATGATAGAACAAAAAAAAATATTTTTCTCATCAGAATCACTATGCGTCTCCGTGGAATGTTTCTGCTTTAGATAAAGGAATAACTAGAACTGATAATTACTGTATGAAAAAGATACATTCGTCATAGGGTGATATATCCATATCTTCGATATCATCAGTATGTTTGAAAAGTTCACATTGATATTCATGGCGATCGGGTAAACGACGGTATCTGAGATTTAGATAAACAACATAGTCATGTACTCAACAGGCTACATACGAGACAGCTAATGTGTATGGAAGAGAAATGAGGAAATAGGAAGTGATGCATAGGTAGTGTGAAGATGAAAAGCACAGACGATTCAAGGCTAGTATTGGTCGAGATCTTAGATCTTAGATCTCTGATCTATCGGGAACAAAAAGTCAGATCCCGAAACGTCAAACAAAAATGTCTACCATCACTATCATGCAGGATCGTTTCCATTTACTTAGGATAGTTAATCTAGATGCTGAAACAAGGAAGGCCGCGTATACAATGAATAGATATCATCATACCGAGAAAGAATGTTGATGTGTGTATACATATATATGCGATTCTTATTAGTGATAACTGTAGGAAATATTCAGTTTGACTTACTTCCTAACTATACCCTTATCGCAACTTGTGAAAAGGTAATGGCCATTGGATGTGTACCTATTGCAAACCGGAAAATAAATCAACATACTATTTCCATGAAAAGGGAAAGAAGTAACAAGAGAGGATATAGACCTTATCTTCCATAATTGAGATTCACCATGTTCAACCATAC